>JABMBR010000172.1:0-33096 GCA_018881525.1 Meteorus sp. PSUC_FEM 10030008
CGGATACCAATTTATCCATTTCATCAATTTAAATTGTAGTATACTCAATACCAAATTTTGGTTTTCGCATTTATCAAAATTTGATATAAATTATAGCCATTTCGTAATATATTTTGATCCTGGTTTGAAATTGGTACACAAATATACTAATTTTTATTGAAAAATAAACCATAAACTATGGAAATTCTGAGCAGCATTTTTTTCCGTGTATTAAGAATGTTTACTTCATTGGAAGTGTGACTTTTTCTCGCACGTGTGTGATTTACAACGTATGTAAATTTCATAGGAATACAATTCCATGTTGAAACCCTTTTAGACATGGCATTACAGAGATGAATAAATGTCCGTATGGTATCAATACAGAATTTTAATTGATTTTATGAAAGGTTGGATGAAACTGGCGCGTCCAAATCTAATTGTGGCACTATTTTCCTCCAGCGTTCTCTGCCAAAGTATAGATAAGAACGAAAGTTTTTTCTCTTCCCTTTATTAATCAAACAGTTGGGTGGTAGAAGTTGAGATAAAAAAAAATATGAGATGAAAGAAAATACGAAAAAAAAATTATGTCTTTGTTCTAACTCTGATATTATGATCTCGATCGATCTATTGCACTTTAAAAGCCTCCATCGTTCTCGAGTCACAGTTTTCCCCTCTACCATATTGTCATGTTATACATCTTTGTAGATATATCTATATTTATGTACCACTTGTCACGTAAGCCTAAGGGGGCGTCTCGCACTCGGAAACTCACTGTCGGGGTAACGATGTTGCACCGTTTCCGGATAGAACGATGCTTTGTTCGACGCACCGGAAACGGATACCGCTCATCAGGAACCATCAGCTTGCCCAACAATGCACGTTTTTGTGTCTTTTTTTTTGCTTTTCATTTCATTCTCTTCTATTCCTTCACATTCAGTTCATCCTTTTCGCAAAAACGAATCGGTGTATTTCTTTTTTTGTATGAAGACGTTTTTGTTCAATACTTATCTGAATATATAGACGGAAATTGGGCTCAAAAAAACATCTTTCAGACAATTTGATCAAGAAAAAGATAGACTGAGGAGTGTGGATGGATTTACGTCTTGAACTGGGACGACAAACGATGAATTGATCATTTTTGGTTCTATAATTCACCACATTTTTGAAGAGAATTCACATGTTTCGGAAAATGTAGGAACATGTAGAAAGGGACGTTGATGGAATCGCAGTATTGTGAATGTTACAATTATTCAATATGAATCATTCACATAATTATTCGCATGAAGTTGTTAGACCGCAGTTTGACGGAATATCATTTCCTTCTAAGTTTCATCAGTCACAACGATGTTCACCAATGTTTCTGATGATTCTGATGAAAATAGTCCCACAAATATCCGAGTTTGCTTCTGAAGCAGGGCTTGGTTTATTTTAGGAACAAATGTTTAACTGTTCCTGTGGATGAGACAGTGAATTCAACAGAGTCTTCAACCAGACACCATTTTGTATTTTAGAATTTCACTTTCGAATCAACTATTCGATGCATGTGAGATAATTTCCGCGAATGGGATCTTCCGCAGGGTTTACTCAATGACTCATTACGAAGGAGGTACGAGGAACGTAACTCAATTCTGGAAGGGCAAGGTGCAGACATGTACTTCTGAGGGTAATTACATTGGAATATTCTGAATAATTTAAAAAAATGGTAATGACGTGTTTGACTAATGGGAAACGTTTATTTTCCATGTTTCTAACATGAATATAATTATTCCGGCACAACATAGGAGAAACTTTCATTGGAATTAGAAGAGGAATAATAAAAAATATATCGTCAGATGAGTGAATAGTTTTGAAGAAATTAATTGGAAAAGGTTTTAGAGAACCTGTTTCGTTTCAATCAATACTGAAAATGCGCAGAATCAAAAATTTCTTCACCAAAGTACCAAATTCAGAGAACCAACACATTTACGATTGAGTTGAATCAGTCACTTTTTCCTGATAACCATTGTGCTTTCGTTTGGTATCATTCATGTGTTTGTGAACATTCAATCATCTCCATTTATTCTCTCCATGAATGTGAATCACATTAACAGAATTACGTTGATCTACGATTACAAGGTGAAATGAAATATTGGACCTATTTCAAATCTGTAAAAAAATTCAATCGTTGATGAACTCCAAAATTGATCTTCTTTCAAGACTGATCAGAGAAATCTTGCATGAAAATTTTTCGTACACATGGGATTGATGGAGACTCTTCACAACTTCATGGCAAAAGTGTCCCTTACGTTCATGCGAATTTACAGCTTTTCAGGAATTTAAGCAAGGACCAATGTCTATTCTGACCAGGCTATTGATTAGTAATCTGCGAATCTTTTTATCATCACTTCAGTAGTTGCATTGTAAATGAAAGCTCCTGGCAAGTTATCAAAATATCTCACCGAATTTCCCACAAATATCCTATCATGTGTATCAACGTTTGGAAGGAAACTCGGTTACATCATACATTTTCTATACGAATGCTCAATTATTTGAATCTATTCCAGTGTGATACACAGCATCATCACTAGTGTGAAGAAGAACCTACAGCATGAATATACCCCCCTTCATCGAGTGGAAGCTCCTACTTGGATGGATTTCTTTCTAACGTATTCAACCGAACTTTGCCGAGAAAATCTTCTGGATAGAGGGATCTCGCTTACGTGGAGAAAGGATGGAATTCAATTAAAATTTAATTCGTTAGAGGTTTTTGTTAATCTACGAGTTCTACACGCGCAGCCGTGCGTGTACGAACACGTTTGTCCATCTCACGCACACTTTCTCTTTTCCACCCTCATCGTCGGGAAACGTTATAAGGGAATGTGAACTATATTTGTGTGTAAATAGTAGATGGGGGAACAAGCGTGAATACACCACAGGAAGAGCATGAAGTGAAGGGACGGTGGATGAAGCGAAAGTAATTTTCCAACGATACTGGGAGATAAAAATGATGATGTCGTTGGGATCACCACTAAAAGCTCACAAATCCTTGTTGGAATTTTAGCGGCAGGTTTCTCTATTCTCTCTTATATGTATATTTGGAGCAGACTCAGTAGGTAGTTCTGCATCACGGGCCAGTTTGAACGTTGTCCCGAATAAATGTCATGTTTGTTCGCAGAATAAAAGTTTCGTATTCAAATATCGTAAAATTCAGCAATTCTAGTTTTTGTTCATTGAATTTTCGAATAAAAACTCGTTACAGTGGACTGGATATCGGATGACGAAAGTGTTCAATATACAAATACACATGGAAAGAGGAAACTCGTCCTCATATGAAATAACTATGATCGTTTTGGATGATGAAAATTTAGAAATAATCCGAATCGATAATATTCTGATTTGAAGAGAACCTCCATCACCATCAGACTGAAAACAACCGATAAGTGAAAATATTGATTGGGTTCAACAGAATGAGGTTCACGAGGCTGCGATATATTTTCCAAAGATCAATCTCATCACTTGATAATTAGACAGTCCTAGATGATGAGTCACCACGTGACGTACAATCTCATACGTCTCTGAAATAATCTTCAGACTTCAACTGTCTCCTCATTCCGTCAATACATAACTTTCAGGATAAACCGATAAGAGCAGTTCAAGCCACACTTACACAACATCTAGAAGCTAGAACTGTTGATTCACTCGAATGTTCTCATTGAGAATGCTGATACACTTGGTTGGGTTGAGGTAAATTAACTATCAGTAACATATCTGAGTACATTCGCGTATTGAAGTATGGTGGAACTTTCAATTAGTCTCAATGTTGATGTTTCAAATATTCTTGAATTGGTCTGTGTGCTGATGCTTGGGACCAATTATTTATATCTTGATAATTGAAGCTGCGATTTTTTCATCTTTGTGTGCAAACAAATATTCGCATGACGAAAAAAATGGAACCCGCTGAGATTTCTCTCTGCTCCAACATTTGTGAGCAATCGATGTTTCAACTATGACGATCTGTTCTATCGAACATTACGGAATGTGAGTTCCATTTGAATTTTATTACAATCATAGGGAAAGTACAATCGTTTGGAATTTTCGTGTTTCTTGTGTGTATTCTTATCACGTAGCGATAACGCAAGTATTGGAGTCATTCGATATTCAAAACAGCAGCTCCAAGCACAACCTCTTGTTTCGTTATGTATTCAAGTTGGTGGAGAAGTGATGGAATGAAAGAACAGGATCAGAGGCAGTGTATCCCGAAATAAACTTCATCAAAAACATTTTCGTTGCTGATTCCAGTTGAGGGAAAAAACTTTCAAAATACAATTCCCACCCATATGATGGCTTGTCTGAAAATATTGTAGTCTTATTTGAATGGAGACTGCTCACAACATGTAGACATAGCAGTATCAAATATTAATTGGCGTGTTCATCAAGTTGCATCGTCATTTGATTTCGATCATTGTTCTATATACAAATGGGTTGCACTATACGCGCACATGATTGACTCACATATACATAAATATATGTTGAAGACTGAGATGAGAGGAAGACTGATGGATGGGAAATTCACACGAAACGGCGACGAGAGATGAAAATTGTATATAAAATGCGAGACGAGAAAAATTGAATCGTGTCGTACGAAAAGACGTGATTTGGTTCTTCGTGTGCTTGCAAAGATTCGGTGAATTGACAGAGATGCCTTGAATTTTATTTATTCACTTCTTATATGTTTTATCTTTTTTCGTGCTCTGTGGGTGGTATATGCGCTCATCGGTGAGTACCTCTATAGGTATAAATTTACGTCAGAGGTAAAAGGAAAATGAAGAGTGAGCGAGTGTTTCTCGGATATGAGACGAGAGAGGGGGAGAGCGTACGAGAAAGTGCGGAGAGTGCGAAGAAGAGAGTAGAAAAAAAAACGGTAAGGGAATGAAAAATAAAAGAGTGAGAGGAGACGTCGCGGTCGGTGACACCAAAGTTGTTTTTCGTCTCATCCATATATTCCTTTCTCACTTATATTTATTTTACTCACTCATATATTTCATGCTTCTTATATACACAAAAGAATTTTTTCTCTCTCAAGAATGAACGGGTGAGTCATGCGATGTACGTTTGTCTTCCTGTCGTGTGTACGTACCCGAACCTTTTGGTCCGTCTTTTTTTTTCCATCGCAAGCACTATACTCATTTTCCCTGACGTGTTCTTCAATCCCCACGACAGTTTCCCTTCTTGCCTCTTCTATTCTGTAGAGGACATATGCGGCACTGTACCGACCAATTCAGCATTGTTATGAGAGAAAATGGAAAATGCAAGCGTTCGTTCTCCTCAGCAGAAATTCTGGGTAATATGCTTCACAAAACTTAATAAATACGGAATGAATCATAGTTGTCATGGGTATCTTATTCTGCATATCTGGCGTCTATATAAATATATCAGGTAATTGAATCGGTAACTGTACAATATCTGGCGTAATATGAGGGGAGGAGATGGACGCAGAATTATTTAAATAATAATACAAGGAACTTTATATTCATATTATCATGTTCAGATGTTCTCAACCGCTGTATCATGGTCGGTTAAATCTTCTGGAGATCCAAATTCTGTGATAAATTGAAGTGATTGATTCATACACGAAAACTGTGGTGTCTATATGAATTTTATGAACACATAAACAAAAAGATTTTTTTAATTATCATCCGAGTGAATTACCAATCACCTCATCTGCATGCACATACGTGTAAATGTTGTGAATATGAAAGTTTTCAGCAAAACGGTATGTCAAGATCACCATTCATCATAAACATATTGCTGCATGTCTTCAGTAAATAAATTCTTGCAAAGTCGCATGAAACATTACAAATGGTTGCTCACATTTTATATGAATTCACTTCTCATGGTGGTTTCTTCAAGAAAAGTATCGCCTGGTACATATCCGTGCTTACATAGTCAATCAAAAATAATATGTTGTCTGTATAACTTCGATACAAAGAGGAGAGATGGATTATTGTGTAGTGTAACTCAGACTTATGGTAATAAAACGAATTCAAAAGTGAATATGAATACGCTGTTGAGAGCATCCACTTGAAAAGGTTCAACCACCAAGTGTCAGACGTGGGGAAAAAAATGTCAGTTTTCCACGTAAACTCTCCTAGACAAAGATACATTGTGGGAAAGGATTTTTTTCCTTGTGAGGATTTTCGTTGTGTTTTATGGAGGGAAATTCATATACGCAACATTAAACGCTATGTGTGAACCCAAAATCCACGTTACTTAATCGTCAACACAATTTCAGAGACTTTATTGTTTATTCAGTTCACCTTTGGAATCACTCAGCCAATAATCATGAAAACTCATCTGAACATCTCAAAAGCATTGTGTTTTCATATTTGTAGCTAAAAGGAATGAAATAGAAATGAGGAAACTCGAAAGCTTAACATCTCGTCGTTTTTCCTGGACCTTTCGAGTTTTCTGATATCTCTATCCTATTTCTTTTTTTATTTTACGAATCTTCATCACGTATATCTGGGGAAATGCGATGGCAATCGATGATTCCGAGTTCAGCAAAGAAAATGATGAAGCGTAGATGATCAATTTGGAACGTCTTTGAGTAAAGACATTTCAACGCTATTTGACAGGGTCTCATTCAACTTATAGAAAAGGAAGTGCATTTGATGAGGATTTATCCAATGAGCATTGCTCAAGGTCTAGGATTGAATATTGACTGTATAATTCAATTGAATCAAAATACTGGGAGATTCGTGCAATGTGTTGTATATATAGGTGAACATAAATTCATATTCCAGATGATCAGTTGATATTGGAGGGATGCGATGAGGAGTGATTGCACTTTTTCTGCAGGGCGTTTATGAAGTGTACATCAGTGTACACAAGTTAGGATGATGTTGAATTATATGACTTGCAGATATATTAGATGGACGTGCCAGCACGAAAAGAGCTACAAACCAAAATGAGACATCATCGCTTCTCCATCTGTTGCAATGATCTCTGAATGGGCCCTGTTTTGGAACAGACTTCCTCACTGAATTATTTCCATACGAAAATGAATTGTCATTGGAGTGTTGTTGTTTATTTATCTTTTATTTTCATGAGTCGATGAGAGTAGACAACTCGGTTACTAGAGAATCCAAGTTGGATACCTCTTATAGATCGTCTAGTTCATGGTATTAATCGTCAATTTCTTGTTGCAGCCTCCAAGTTAATCCACCAAGAAATATTTGGAGTTTTCTGAATATTACTTATTGTGTTGTGGGAATTGGTCAGGGTATTACGTATCAGTTTATGAGGAATGTGAGAATTTAGTGTTGAGACTAGATGGGGTTTTGCAGTTATCTGATAGTCGAATGTGGTACGGATGGAGGAAATGTGATGTACCGGGTAGAGGATGTTTGAGTGTGTCCTTCGTTAGAAATGATCCTGCCTTTCCTCATCTACATTTATATGCGGGTGACATCATGTATGTAAACCAGAAAAAAAATTTAGATAAACACATCTTTTGAGTCGTTGACTCTGTATGAAATTCCAAGCGGAATTTCAGGTTTCATCGAAGACCCGATCGGATTTCAGAGACCGGATATTACGAGAAATAAACGTTCAACACTCACAGTGAAGGGTGCCGAGAGAGATGAGAAATTTCCAATAGAGTTGAACAAATTTTCTTCCGGCGAACTAAATCGAATCACAATCATGCTCGTTTTTCTCGACACATTCTTAAATGTCCATTTACAGCTGTCTAATGAGTTTGTATTGAAACTTTGTGAATTTTTCCTCAAAATATCATTGAATGAACACCGTAATTGTCAGACAGAAAATAATTTCTTCGTTATCTGTTGCATGCCGGAATATTTGAATATTGTGGCGAAAATTTGATACTTACGATGAGGTACAATAAGTGCAGAATGTAATTTTGGTTGAAATTCGCTTGCAGAAATCGAACAAGCGACATTGACTCGAATGGACTATAAATTGTTAATAATTGACGAAGATTGTGAATGACACTGAAGTGATGAGATTAGTTGCTGCTCAGAAAAAGATCCTCATGTCATTTTGTTGTATCAGCAGTAGAATTAATTAATTTTGAGTTACTCTGATAACAACCCAGGATCGTTCCATCATGGAATGATGATAGAATTGAATGTTTTTGTATTCATGAAAACAATCGATTATCGGATACATTCGTCATATCAAAACGTTCATTGTACAGATTTGAGAAATAGCGATTATTGTTTATTATATTCGAACAATCGAACATTCGTTACTGAGATTATCATTAGTCTACATTTTAATTGGGAATCGGTGGTTCCGTTCGTAATGAGTCTGATCAAAGAGACTCTGTCTGTAGATAAAAATTGAATAGCGACTAATAATGGATACTTCGATGTAGACTTCATCTAAAACATTCAGTACTGATTACTTGGATTAATACAAGAAATACCGCAACTGTTTTTGATTGCTCAGATTTTTGTCATAGCTTTTTTGATTCGTTCGCAATTGGCTTATTATCTGAAAATTGGTCGATAACTAGGTTGGTGTTGGCTCCTTTTTGGTATTTCCTATAAAATCGATGCAGTATTTACAATTTCTCCATTCGAATAGATCTTCAACTCATCAATATCGATTACAAGTTCAATATCGCAAGAAGATTAGAATTAAAATAATCTTCTTCAATAAATGTTCATTGAACAGGTAGAATAATGTCCGTGTGACTATTCTCACAGTTGTTATAGAATTTCATTGAATGTCTCATGTTGCCAAGCAGTGAAATAATTCAATATCCATTCCAAAGATAAAAATTTGTTGTGAATGTAATATGTGTACTAATTAAGTTTGGCATATTCGAGTGAAAATATTTGATAAATGAAGAAGGAAAGTGGGCTGTGACTTGATTTGTTGAGTCACGTGATTCTAAGGTCACATGGTGAGGTTGCTCAAGACTTGACAATGTGTCCAGATCTGCGTTGGAGTATTTATTTTTTATAATTATCAAATTCAGTTCAAAGTGAATATTTGGATGCAAAGCTATGCAGTCGTTCCATTTCCGTGACTAGTACGATGATTGTCAAAGTCTCGCTAAACTTTTTAAACGCTCGTATGTCAAGATAGTATTGCAACCACATACACACAAATTCTCTTTTATTTACTGTAATGGAGTAATATCATTGTCTCAACGTTGATAAATGTTATAATAACAGAACTCAATCATCACTCAAAACGCCAGCGAAATCTTTTTCCGCTGCATGTGATGCTAATTTGGAACAAATCTCTAAAGGTTTGAGAAAACATTTTCTATGAAAATCGTAAATTACTGAAGAGACACAAGTTCAAGAGTCTATGCGTCAATATACACCAACATTTTGTATGACAGTGGTGTAAATATATGTGAGACGTGAGTATAAAGTTGAGAACTACTAGTCGAACCTGCTGAACGTCAGTTTATTACTTATAGCAGAGAACGACACAAAGCGCCGCCTGGCACGGGCCACTTCGACGGCAAACTGTTGGGGTTGGCACGACAACTCGTCCTTAACTCTCTTCCTAAATGTTCAATGTGTATACATGTATATACATGTATATTTCTCATACCGTCCCTTTCCTCATCATTCTCTCTGTCCTCCAGTTAACAAATTGTCTCTTGTTCGAATACTCGCTGCCTGTTTATTGTCGAACCGTGTCACGTTGAGTTTGCGATTTTATCACACCACGTCGACGATGAATTTTGAATCATGTTGTTCACATTGCATTCCATATGATGATAATTCCTGATCAACTTAGCGATTTCGATGTGAAAAAATGTAGATGGGCTCTGTAAATTTATTCACATTGTGCAGACGCTTCACGGGATAATGAGAAGTCATTCTCACCTCATGATTAATCAGGACTTCAACTTTCCTTGATTGGATTAATATTTTTCGTCACATAAACTCTATGAGGAGTTACAAGAACGAAAATGAGAATACAAATGGAAAGTATGAGATGTTTGCAATTGATTAATGCTAAATTGATGGAAAAATTGAAATTAGAAGTACTTTCATCAAAGGACTAGAGTTCATTTTGAAAGAATTGAATCTTATCCACATATTGTGTTGCTAAAATCTGAAAATCAATAATTTCTGATTTTATGCACAGAGTGAATATCCAAATTGCCTATCTTCTCATACGGGACGTGAAATCATTAGCTCACTTGTAGAACGTCTGGATTTCGAGGATGATTTCTCTTATCGAAATTTTCATTTAATAAATCAATTCACATTGCGTACTCCCTTTCACCATAATTTTTCGCTGGGATATTTCGAAGCAGCTATTGAATATTTTGTAAAAAAAGTCGTACTCTCCCGAGCATGCAGTGCGATAATCAATTCACATCACAACATTAACTTCAATATCTCCAAATTCATAACACTCATGACGTAATAATAAAAACGAAGGAAGAATTATTTCATGTTGTACGAAAAAAACGATTCATTCTTCACGAATTTCTTCGGGAAGATTTAACTCTCTTTCCTCCATGCCAATGCGCGTTGTATATTCGAATTGAATTCAACATATACACGTTACTGTTTTTATCACTATCAAGATTGAAGTCCCACGTATTATTTCACAGTCGACGCAGGAGGATTGAATATATATAATCATTTGTGGACGCATGCACGCCAGGACGAAATTAGAAAGTTCTACGTGTAGGGAATTAACGTAAGTTCTGAATCGTATTCGCTGTCGGGAAAGGTTGATGAAGTGCCAAGGGGTAACCGTACAAAATTCTATATATATGTGTGTGTATATATATTAGGGATTGTGAAAGTGCACGAGTAGTTCTAAAACTTAAGGCATCACTGTTATGTCGCACGGCTTACCAGAAACTCGATGGATATTTCTGAAACTGTCATGGAATGAAGTCCAACCATGAATAAGACTGCATGGGCACATTTATGTGACAAATTCTTGCAATGGGAGTTAAAAATAAAAAAGATCAATAAAATATTTAGGAAAAAAGATGAGTGTGAGAAATAAAGTTGCAGTAAAATCATCAGTACGAAATCATATGGAGATGTCCTATGAGTAAACAATAAACATGGGGATATGATTTTGATGAGTTACAAGGAAATCGTAGTGCTTGGAGAGTTTTATATCAGTAGGAAGGAAATAATGGAAACGAGTCCAATTGAAGAAACAGCTTGTCGCGTTATTCTTTCCACAATGCGTAATCCTCGAAGCGATTTATCTATCGATGTAAACAGTTGAGCTCAGTAAGCCAAGATATAAAACTCACATGAGGAAGCCATGGAAAGAATTCCAATAAAAACTCGAATTTTACTCACTGCAACGATTTTCTGAATGCTGTGACCAAAGCTATACCAATATTTGTACTTTATTTTGATTGTAAATGTCGATTGTGAACGTAGGAAAATCATTTCTTCATCCTGCTCTCACAATATCATTTACCATCTTCATTAATTTTTCAGAAGTTGAGCAACGTAGTGTTTTGGAAGGTTCTACTTAGTTGCCGTCTAAATGCATAGGATCTCATTCTGTCGCGTCGGTTTGTGAGGTTCTCCGCCTCGGTCTATCAATAAGGTCGACACAATAATCTCTGCAAATGATGGTTCTGCTGCCTCTCCTCCAATTTTTGCGTTTCCGATATTCCCTGTTTGTGAAATTATATCTGACGCTAATGGTATCTCTACTGTCATAAACTATTGATATTGAAATCGATTGACAATCCGAATTTTCGCAGAAGATGAAGAATTTTATAGTGGCAATAATGGAATAATCGTCAAAGAAATTCTATGACGGAGCTTTTTCCGTTATTTGGTTCGGATTTTTCATGTGGAGATCTTTGATGCTCAACTAAACTTTAATAGAAGGAATAAATATCGTGGTGTGCATGAAGCCATTTCCCGTTATTCTCTATTTTATATCTCGTGTCTTTGAATCAAAAAATTACGTCAATTTAGTTTAATTAATTACAGCTATCGAAACCATATTGTCAACAGGTAATTACAAAACATCTATTTGACATTGCTCCTATCTTTCCTTCTTCTTTCCACGTCGTGTCTTTACTTTTTCATCCATTTAATTCGACAGTATGAAGAAGAAAGCAGCCACAGTAATGAAACTGTAAAGAAATTTACGATCAAGAAAGAAAGTCGCCTCGATTAATCGTAACGAAAAAAAACGAAGAACCACCAAATATAGATAAAATGAGGATAGAGTTTGTATACCACTGGATTGTTATAGCGGAAAGCTTCAGGCACGTCCAACGACAAATTGTCTGTGTTCTTTCATCAATTGTTGCTTTACTTTTTATTATTGCCATAATTTTCTACTTTTTCTTTTCATAGCTCTACTCAGTTCTTAGCACATCCACCTCGATAGCATCACTATCTGTTTTGAGGAATTTCTTCTTTTAAACTGTTTAACTTTATATAATGCTATGGAAAGTAGACTTGTTGAATTTTTTGTGTTTAAAGAGAAAAATGAGAAACGATGAATCATATCTGATCGTTACTTATGTCAAGTTTCTGAGAAATTGGACAAAAATACAAAAATGAAAGCAGCGTTAGCCTTAGTAGGGGAAAGAAATTTACTAAGCGAACGCGTTTTGTTGGTGCTTACCTGGAAATCCTCTAAAGGATTTAGTAAATGTGCTGAACATGAGAGACAAATATGAGTCTCTTAATCAGATTTTTGTTTTCGTTGATTGATAATGACGAATATTATGTTGAAATACAAGAAGAGAATTTTCATACGAAGAAATGTGAGTGCCGTTTCTTGGGTATTGAGCATATGTTCCATATCGAAACTACCCGTCATCTCTGCCATGCTAATCGCTATTCGTTCCCATATAACATCCACCAAACTGAGCAAATGCATAGCAAAGTGCTTTTCGTTATTCACATGTTTTTTCTCATGAATGGTAATATGAATGTCGTAACCTGTATTTATAGAAACGTTGCTGTATTATGGATACCATGTGAAGTCGCCGTTCTTGACATCTCATGTTTGGCAAGAAATTCCTTTCGGTTAAATAATTGGCGATAGGAGAACATATAACTTTCAGGAATCACAAAATAGAACATCAATGAATAGACTGGCAGTTTCACGACATGGCACTACTGCATCAATGATTTTATCACTGGGAATGTTTGGAAACCTGACTCAGAGGTGATTGCACTCAGTGCTCATGACAGGGTCAGATGCAACCACATGTGGAAATAATTAATTTTTCTCTCGATAGGAATTTACAATTTTTGTCATCAACGACTAATATGCTAAGGAGGTTTCACAATGGCTGACTTCGCAGTCAAGAAAAGAGAAGTCGTTGCATGACAGATTTGCTGTATCCATCAAAACTACGGATTTCAGGGTTGATAAATCTGTCTGAAGAAAAATTGGGTGGCTTTTCAATTGTTACTGAGAAATTCAACACAGAACGTAACCACAGTCGCATGTTTCCAGTGTGTCGAATTCATTCCACCTTGGGGTTATTATGAAATAGGGGGAACTCAGCTGTTTGTGTGGAACAATCAACAAGTGAATGAATAGAATGACAGAGAACCGTATTCTCACATAGCGTATATGGAAACTCGTGGTAATCGGAAGATTAAGAGTGTGGCTGTGTTGTTCATGTCGCTGTAGAAATTAAACGCAATATCCGCAATGCACTTTCCACATTAAATGAACTCACATTTGAATTTCAGCACTTGAAATCTGTGTGAAGGTTTAACCAGAATATTCCATGCATATTTCCTCCGTGGCCGAGTTCTCACTTTCAATACTTTTTGTTTGATTTTTTCATTAAAAATTCATAGAAAACGTAGATTATGATTGTGGTGGAGTAACGAAACGATATGTCTTCCTAAAAAACATGAAAATATACTGAAATGAAAATTCATTATGCATATACTTCAATGTATAAATAATTAGATTAAACTGAATGAGATGTTGGTTATTCATAACACAATACTTTCCCCTACGTAACCAAAATGAACGAAATGCCTTCGTATGATCATACATTATGTATAACTCCTTCGTCATAGAGAAATTGTCATAACTACTGCTACGAATTTCTGCCTCAATTGATGCTTTTGAATTTCCATCATAAAATTTCGGATGAGAGATCACAACACGCGAATTATTTTATATGAAAAACATGTGTCATAAAATTCTAGATTCGAAATTAGATTTGATAAACTCCAATTTCAACTCTGATGCGACGAGTAGAAAAGCGGAGGACTTCATGAATAGTAATTGAATATGACTTGTATGTTATAAATAAAAAAACGTCAAGATATGTCTGAATTGAGTCAAACTTTGTTTCTACAGTGTCCAAGAGATTCTGCCATTTGATTGACAAAACTGAACCGAAATTTGATCCATTTTCGTGAATAGTAGCAGTGGTGCTGTATTGACTTTCATTTGATGAATATTTCATGAATTGAGGTTAATATTGTAGGACACCTCTAGTGATGCTGAGACTTTATCCGTCATATCCACCTTGAAATTCACACTAATTCAATCACGAATCCTCGTATGACTAATGTCATTACAGAGAATCGAAAATTTGGATGATATTTGCCTGATTTTCTTATTTTGACAATTACTCTCCATTGCAAACTCCAATAAGACAGTTCAATATTTCTCATTTCGACAGTACAATCTCAAAATTCGATTCATTCGTAATGAAAAGCGGGAAAGAAATACCCTTCCGTATTAGTTCTATGTAGAAAATTAGAATATTTAAAGTGAGGAAAACCCTTATGAAGTTGCGCTTCAGATATTTCCCCATCTGTAATCAACTGAATTTATGACGCTCTGATTTTATCCGTACTTCACTTTATTTATGCATTCAATTTTTTATATACATGCTCATAGTCAAACTGTAATATTCAACACTGCTGTGCTCCTAGTTTCACCATCAGGCAACACCTCCACTTGAGTCTGGCAGTAAGCGATATCAAGTTTTAATCAAATTATGTATTTTATACGGACTACAGTGTGGATATACCTATATATACAAGTGACTGTTAAATCGCCGACGTGATACGTGTGTGTATGCTCCGAGACGCTAATTTGACACACGAAATAAAGTCACGTCGAGTGGAGACTGTAAGAGAGTGCGCATATCATATTCCTGCATCTGTGGTCATGGAAATGTAGTCGTTTTATGAGCAGAACAGTGAACTTCTTCATGCTGAAACGTGAAATCATATTATCATCCTCATTGCTTTATAATTTTCACTCTCCACCGAATAATCTTCATCGTTATATAAAAAACATCGGCTTGAAATTTTAAGCAACACCCAACTGCTGCAATGAACGCACAATCTCCACAATTATTTCATGAGCAAAATCACCATCCATGGAAAAAAAATATTTTCGACTTGACATTCTTCAAATAAATTTCGGTCATTGGGTTTTGGATAAACTCAACCTGCATCACATCACTTTGCGATGGAATTGTTTTCCAATGAAGCTAACTGTATCGGTGAATTCTTGTAGACACAGCATTGAGTGAGACAAAAATGAAAATTGTGTTTCCACGAGTCCAATTATAAAAAAAATTGGTCTAACGATTATCTTCCATACCTGAAATTCCCTGATATTTGTTGAGCGGTACTTCATATTCCAAGTGTTCCACATTAACAGAAATATTTAAAGACATAATTGAATGTGAAATTTTACAATGAACAAATTGTGTAAATACTATTTTCAGTTCCCTCGCTAACCTGTTACAGATAATGTGTTATCATTATTCCAAATTTTATGATGTCCTCATGTATGAAACACGTGTAATTTGTATATTTGTTCATGTGTGTAGGCAATGGCGGCATCTATCCAGTTTGAACTGCTTTCAACCATAATAATCCGGAAATTGGGTAGAGAATATGCAAAATTTTCGCTCCAATGAGACCGATGACACTGTTGATGATAAGTATATGCATAAATGATGGATTTCAAATCACTGTTGAGTGAATATCTTTACAAAATTCGCACAATTTCGAAATTGTATTGCAACCTGACCAAAAGAAAAATGCAATTGAGATTTAATTTAAAGTGCAAATGTTATCCAATTCTTTTTCTCAATTTCTATGTATCACATAACAGATTGAAGCTTGTAAATATGTAGAAGAACAGTTTGAGTGGCCACCAAGTGAAAACAATGTACACATATTCATATATATATAAATGTGTGTGTATTTACAATATATGTGTGTATATAGTTGCCGAGAAAACGAACAATGCGTCGTGCACGCTCGGCATTTTCAATTTATAGCTTGATACTTCGGTTAAATTTATGGGACTTCAGTATCTAGGACGGGCGAGAGACATTTCAACCCACCTAAATACTGGGATTCGGTACATATAATATATGTATAATATATGTATATATAAATCCATATATCGTACACATGTGTCAACATATTGCCACATGCAATCTACTCTCCACATATAAATTAAACTCCCCAATTTACATCGGATCCTTTCATAATAACTTTTGCAAGGGATTAAGCATGAATAAAGTAACGAAATATTTTTCATGTCATCCTGGATGGCACTGATCATGATTTTCTGTTCATGATTCGAACCTAATGATAAGTTTCACTGCAAACAACGAAATATCCTACATTTGGAAGAGTAGTAAACATGACAAATGACTTTGTCTATGATCAACTCACGGTAGAGTAATTGCAAATGAACTTTTTTCATGGAAGTGTGAAAATTCGAATGATAGTGACATGCAGGATGGCCCTTTTCAGGGGGACACGAAGCACGTGGCGTTGTAGAGGAAAAAAAAATGATAATGGCGTTTGAATCATTTTCCTATCTTAATTCCTGATTTTGTTATAACTTTTCAAAAATTAACCAATGGCAATGGCTATTTCGAACTCAAAATTAATTAAATCTATCTATTATAAGTTTCACAAACGAGATGGAACAAAAGTAACTTCATTGTTCTATTTATATGCTATATAAGTTGTGAAATACTTCCTGAATATTCATAACCTATATTTCCTCGCTATTTTTTATTATATCTGTGTATAAACATCTCGTTCGTAGCATTAACCAAGTATACGAATTATGTTGATTATATTTAAATGAGTATGATCGACGATGCATTCAATTTTCTTTGCGAGAGATTAAATTGCTTATTTGCAACACAATCTCTCTCGCTTGCGTACATTCTTCTCGTTTCTGTTGGGCGCTCGTTGATTCTCAGCAAGTTATATATATATAGCACAAGATACATTTCCGTCCACAACAGCAGCAACACCCGAGTGAAAATTTGCCCTACTAGTGGCCGTTTGTTTCTCCGTTTTCTGGTCTCGCAGTTTTTTCCACTCTGACCTTTCTACTCCACCATATACACTCACCCTTTCGTCCTTACCACTCTTCTCTCCTCCAGAGAATATTTCAAGCGTGACTTTTACCGCTTGCCATTTCGTTGCATCCGCGTGTCACAGACGATACGTTGTCCAGTTATAAACTGCCGCTCAACAAGCTCCAAAGTGCTATAGGAAAATGTCGAGAATTCCAAGTACTTTCCTGGCACAACACGGAATCATTTTATTCTGTGCATGGGGGATATTTTGCATTACATCACAACGTTATGTCTTTTGGATGAATATTTTTGACTTGTTTCCTGTTGATGTGAAATAAATTGTCCTGCGAATGGAGAAATCGAACGAAAAAATTTTTTCCTTCAGTCATTTCGTCTCTTCCAAGGAAAAATTATGACAATGGTTGATAGTCCACAATGGAAAGTGATTGATGCAAATAATGTTTAGTCTATAAATTTGATATTACCAACTCAATTTTATTTGTGCTATCGTCACTTCTCAGTGCTTTCACGTTACTGTTTATTTAACAAATATTATTTATGCATATCCATTTGCTTTTTGATTGCATCCATTTCATTGGGCTCTATCTGAAATGTTAGCAGGATATGAGAATTCATATTCATCGACGATTGTCCGAAACTAACAATGAAAATTAAATAATTGAGAACCAATAGCGAGTTAGATTATAAATATGAGCACTCAGTGAAAAATCGCATCGGGATATTCACATGTTTGACTATGTATGAAATTGTAACTCGCTGCATCCACATCGTATTCCTTGTAATACTCAACCACCCACACTCATTCACATTTATCGTTCTACATGACGTCTGCAAACATCTTCTTTCCCCCCCTCAACATTACGTTTATGCCCTCGTATCACAGTTGAGTTTAGTGAACATTGTGGCCCACAACTGTGCTGTAGCGTGAATGAATTATGTAGACATGCCAACAAAATGTTTGAGCCACCCTGCACTTTTCGCTGGGCGGGTGGTTAGAACGAAATTGCCTGTAACTTCTGAATGAGAAAACTATAAACACAAAGAGTATTACATGGATGCATCGATTGTATTTTATCTTGGGGAAGAAGACACAGAAGTTACAATTATTTATGTTTCTGTTGAATGCGTTAGAGTTTAATTATTTGTCATTTCATTTTTGATAATTGTTGAGATTGCATTTTTTTTGTACGTTCATTTAAGCATGACTGGGAAAAGACTGCGGTTAAATTTTAATCCTGTGACGGTTTACATAAAAAACCGAATGGTCCCCAATTGGATGCTTTGGTTGCCTGACCAAAGATACTATCCACCCCTCAGGAAAGGGAGGAGTCTCGAATATCATGACAAAGAAAACCACACCAAAACAAAATATGATTTACAAGTTTAGCATTCTTAATGTGGAACCTAATGAACTTCGGTCAACATGAAGTGAAGTTAAAAAAAGGCTTTCGCTTATTTTTCCCGTTTCAACTATCCACACAGATGAGGCCCTGGGCGATAAACCAAATTCAATGGAAATTGCAATCTGTATACAAATTGATATACAGCTCTCTGATTGGAGACTTTCATGGTGGAAAAAATTGTGAATGAGAATAAAAATCTCATGAAAATATTGAGTCCGTACTTCGATACACAGAAAAATGAAGAAATTGAGGATCAGTCGAATGATTTCACAAGGGAAAATAATTTTGTCTGAGATTGAGCGGAATTCAAGCTATGGAATTGACAGCTGAATGTCCAATAAAATCTTGAGCGTGTGCAATAAACATTGAATTTATTATGACAGATCAAAGTTATGGGCTATTCGTGAAATAGAATAAAGAAAAAAATGCAGCATTTTGAGAGACTCGTTTGGTTAGTTTTATACAGAATGAGAAAAATTATTTGATCGACTGAATCATGAGGGGATGGGACTTCTGCATACTGCACTTTCCACATCTGTGAGCCAGCTGCGCGAGTCGTTACAGATGACAAAACGGTAATATTCGCAAAATCCGTTGCATAAACTAGTTATGCTGTCATATGTTATATCATCCTCTTGCGAAAATGTATCCATGTCATTTCTTCGATTTCTATTCACAGTAAAATTCAATACCAACCGTTTCAATCTTGTTTAGTTCTGAACTATCTATCACTTGCTGTTGAATATAACTCCTCAAAGATGGATGACAATTCATTCAGAACGAAAATCTGACGGAAAATTTAACTGCATCAGCTACGGATGTCTCTTATTAAGTCATGCATATGTGTTCACATTCACATGAAATGTCTGTTACTATATTCGGTGATATAATTTTAGATAACTAAACTCACCTCTCTGATACTCGGAGAAATCTTCATCACTCGATATATTTGCGAGCGTTATCCAACTCAATTATGAACTGTTGCCATTGGAAATGATTTCACTGGCGATGGACGGAATGAACCAGCTGATCATGAAATATATAAATGCACCACATATTTCTGATGCCACATTTCGATTTGTGAATCACTCCGTAGGTTGATGATGCTAACTCATGAAAATTCACATAAATATCGAATTTCCAACCAAAACCAATACAGAAAACTCTTAGCTGAGAACGTATTGGCCGTCCGAACAAATATTTTATGTTTCTTTTTGAGAATTTTTGATAGAAAATTGTTTCTCATGTTAAGAATCTTCGTACGTCTCTTGATGATCGTCAGTTTATTTGTAGGAAAATGAGAGAGGATGAAAAATGTTCAACTCACTTTTACCAACTTTCAACAATTTATCACATAGGGCGAATTCCTCATCAATTATGAATCGCATACGAACATCGTGATGGGCCAGAGTAATTCCACGAACTATCGCATTGACCAAATATTATTGCATGAACTTTGGTATGAATATGGAGCAATCTCTTCATCAAAGCTTCCAGCACGTTTTGTGTACTCACAACTTGGGCGCGTTCAATCGTCTCGTTGATTCTACCCCCCTTTTGCAATGTTGCGTATACACAATCCTCGTATTTCTATCGAGTAAATAACGTATTTTCAATCAGCGCTACCTGTATCTAAGTATGGAGGAAATGTACATTTCGTTCGTAGCAGCATGGCAGGATGACGGTGAAGTGGAAACGGATGGCAGAAAACAATAAAAATTGGAATAAAGTAGAAAAGGAGTCAGGATTTTATGTACAATTCAATGGCGTACGAGTTTTTCGTGGAACGAATGTTCGGCATCTTTTTCACAATGAACAAACAGTGCTGAAAATTGATAGAATGGGAAGGAAAAAGTGATTTTGACACAAATCCTGCTAGCAAAGTGAGTAATAATTATTTCGTCATGTGATACTGAAATTTTAATCTTCATTTTGCAGAAAATCACAAAAAACCTTCATCTCGCTACAAAAATCGATGGAATGTATTTAATTTTATTTAATTTTATGGTTCTTTATATCAATGTAAAGTTCAAATGCGATTCGAAAAAGGTTGGTATATTGAAGAAAAACTTCTTCCAATATTAATGATACTAACAAAATTTTCAGACGAATGAGTGAAATACGATTCCGGGTGAAACTTTTTTGTATTCTATGGATTTTATAATATTATGATCGATAGTTACCATTATGATGAGATTGGGAATATCTGAAGTCAATTCTATCCAGAGTTTCATTCAAGAAGTGACAACACCAAAATGCGAAAAAATTTGAACAACCGAAAGTTGTTCTCGATTGAATGTTGATAATTTCTCTATGCGACTCAGGCGAATAATCGTATTTGTGTTCTTGATGAATTCCAAATAATTCGTGTGCTTTATAGTTAATTTTGCCTGCGCAAGGAGGCAGAGGGTAATCGAACTTATCGATTGCACTCATACTGTTGCCCCTATCATTGATTCAGATACCAATATTGATGATAACATTTCAGTTGGATGAGGATAAATCATATTTCATGATGAGGTTGATAATAACCTTGCGATAATCGTCGATAACATGACGGTTGATATTTCAATAATCGTCAATAATGGTAACGGTGATAAATCTCAATAGTAGAGATTGTCATGATTACCACACTACGCATAGTAATACCACAAGAAATTAAATTCTAATTCAATAGACTACCGCGAGTGCTTCGAAATATATGAGCCATCGGGAATTTGTTTGATTTAGATAGAAATGTAAAATACCACTCGCTTCAATGTGAACACCTGCTTACACTTTACGCGATTATGTAACACAAATATATTGAACATCGAATAATAAGAGAGAAAGCACCTTTTGTAATTCGATATAATTAAATAAATTGAACAAACATCAAATTGGTGGAGAACATTCCGGCAATTTCGTTGTATAATCATTGCTGTGAATTGTTTCATCTCCATCTGAGAGGATAGTGATAATTTTAAGGTAATCTTGATATGATTCAACAATGGAGTATTGCGTGGAAACGATTTGTGTTACTTTGACAATTTGTTTGCATTGAGAATAATTCCAATTCATCACCCAACATCGAGCAAATGCTTCAGGTCTATACTGATAGATCAATATGTGGTAAACGCGTAGTGGTATTGGTTGTCGTATCACTTGTAAATCATCTCATATAGCTTTATATAACGACTATCAATCATGGGTAAATTAAGCGACTTGAATCTCACATTTGGAATAGCTACACAACCGGAATAGAATGCTCAAACGAGGATACGATGAATTTAATCAGTGGCATCGCACACACAGCAGTTGACTGAAACCACAATTGATCTTATGCTAGAACAACGCACGGAGCCAAAATAAATATACAATTTATGTGTATGTGCGTGTGTGTAGATATATTCATCGATTTGAATTTTAACAAATCACAAGATTTCAATTTCATTTATGTATTTTTTTATTTTCTCATTAAATTCGTTTATTTATGGTGGCTGCCAAATAAAGATAAGCTCAGTAGGGAAAACAAGCTACACGCAATATACCAAATATATTCATATATATGCTACAGTAAATTTGCATTAGAGCGCGTACAACATGGAATGAAAAATAGATAACAGCTTATAGTATCAGCCATTAAAATCCCTTTACATCGCGTTATAATCAGATAAAATGTACTGACGGTTGTTGGTTGGATATTATTGGGTTTTGTTTGTGGTCACGCAATGGATATATCAACCAATGTCAATGTAGGTCAGTTTAACTCCTCGCTTAATATATGCATAGCTGTAAAACTCCTTCTCTTTTTCATAATTTTCCTATTTATAATATTCTGATGAACATGCGACCATGAAACTATATGCGGAGGTATCCGATGTTATGTATATGTTGAATTTCTTAAATTTCTGATTCGTGGATGACAATGTATGAAACCATCACATGTGAAATTCATCAAAGTTTGTTTGCTATGTGCAATATCGTCCACTGATAAATCTGAAACTATTATCATAACATCAAAATATCTTTTGTTCAGATATTCACATATACAGGCGACTGTTCATGATATAAATTGATGTTGTGTATAAATTACGAAACCGCATTGACGCGTGATTGACATTCCTTTGTTCGAAGGGGTACGGTCGTCACCGGAGACCCGAAAATGCTGGTTTGCTTTGCGCATTCTCGCTGAATTCATCATTGACACTTAACCTACATTTTGTGAAAGTGGATTCGTTCTTGAATCCGATAATGAAGATGTATGGATAAGCATGAATTGGATATTCAACAGAAAAAAACTTCTGACAACGACATCGAATGATTAAGCAGAAAACCAGTAATGTGAATGGATTTATGAATCCATAAAAAATAAACCAAATGAATATTCATTTGTCGACATTGATGCTACCTTTTATTTTGCAAAAATGTGAATGAATGACAGCGAAGAACTGGAAAATGAATTCTAAATATACAAATGGCACTCATCCAATGTGCCGAAACTTACGGAATCATTTGCATTATTCACATCTGTTCTGAATACAAATGTGATTATGCATATGATGGTTCCAGTTTCCATTCATGTATGGATCTCCCGTGTTGATCTGAGTCAAATCATTATGATATCACATCAATACTAATCTCTTTATGACCCAAATATACGACACCAGATGAAACATTCAGCTTAACAGGCAGTTTCCAGATCACATTCTCGATGGAAGTGAACATTTGTAATTCGCTCTGATTTCTCATCTCATTGAGTTCAATACAAACACCAGGTCGACAACTGTCCGTATAAATTCTATCAATTATGAAATTAATTTTATTGTAATACCAATATGATGAAATTGGAGAAAAATTCAACATGGGAAGAAAAATCGAATAATTTGAAGGAAAGCACAAACGTTGAATCTCATTTTCTTGAGTTTTTCCATCGAGAAGAGAGAAAATATTGAAATACTAATGAAATTGTTGATTGGCATAAGTAGCGAAAGTGATTACATCTGCCAGTGGTATAGTCTCTCAGAGGTATATAACACAAGCGAGACACAAAAAGGAACGATGACACGAGTAAATTTACTAGCAATTCACTTTAAAGGGCTTTCCACATCAACTGAACGGGCGAGGGCTTTGGCTCGTCCTGATAACGGACAGCCCGAGTAAATAGATTGCAGTAGTCAAAGAACGAAAATTCGCATCGTGGTTTTCAATGAATAGAGAGAAAACTTCTAAATTGTTGATTATCGTTGATCGTTTCATACCTCAAATTCAATTCTACAGTAAAATCCCATGAATGATACTAGTGATAGAGTTATGTTCGTGAAACCTGTGAACTTTGTTCCATGCCAATAAGTAAATACAGTTACAACATGAGTCCTTTGTGAAATCTGTGCTTTGGTTACCAATGAGAAAATTATGGATTGAATGAAAAATTTACTCGTTATGATGTCGTACTTCTAACATAATCGAAATTATCAAATGGAATTCATTGAGTACAGTGAACGGACAATTCAATTGAGAAACTCTGATAATAACCACATTGTCAATGAGGATTGCGGTGTAGTTGCCAATAAGTCACATAGATCTATCAATAACATTTCAACGTTATAAAAAGAAAGTGATATATTTCAAAGTGCATAAAATAATTTTGACGTGCATATAGTATGTCAAAGGTATTAAGTGGAACTAAGCATATGCTGTATAGACATAGGACTTGTCATGTATAAAATCTATAGACATAGGACCATTCACCAACGTGAAGTGGAGAATATTTAGTCAGTTGCGATCTCATTACTGACAACAATTAGACATTTATCACAGACAATGTCCAGATTTCATTCAATATCGATTGACTGATATATGAAATGATGTTCTCATTGTGACAGAACTAGTTTGATGCATCATCAAGAACTGCAATAGTCAATGACAGTTACTGCTGTTTGACTAATACTCGATGAAAGTCTCAAGCATATGATTTTCAAGATGTCAACAAAATCCTTCGGTTAGCGACGTTGGTCCAAATTATTTCTACGAAGCGGTAGAGGTTTAGCACTGAACATGAGTATTCTTTGTCAGCAGAAGTGATCCAATGATCACAACGTCACATGGTGTTGCTTCACGAAACAGTTTTCATGTCCTCTTGTTCTTAATCATCGCCATGGGTACATACTCATCCACTCAAGCAATGAGAAATAATACAAAAAAGATTCAATTCCAGTAGGGTGATTCGAGCAGTGGGATGTAAATGAAATCAACGCCTGGCAAATGGATGTGTCACATACTATAAAAACTGGATGAACGTATAGAACCCATTCTCGCTGATTGCGTTTACGATTTTATGTTGACTTCGCTCACATAGGCAGAGTAGTCTGTGATACCCCCACCATGCACACTCAACTCAATAGGTATGACAATTTCATCAGGATGTTGGGCACTCTAACGAGACCCGTTCATGAGAGCTGCGAGAAGAAAGAATTTACTGTAGAAATGAAATGAACACCGTGGCTCCATTATCTTTGGTGAATAATTTAAAACTCACATTAATTCTTTCAAATGATGAAAATAATTAAAGAGGTGACAACACTGTAATGCGCTTCCAATTTTGGAATCTCATGAATCACGTCTGTGAAGTCGACAATTGTTTGGAGCGAGGATCGCAATTCAATTCGATTGAATCTCGAATTGGTGAATTGGTATACCGTGATGTTTATGCCTCATTCAAATACTTCCTACCGATATGTTCTCAATGACTGAACATTAAATCACGAGATATTATTCGATAATTCAAATATAATTATCGACAGACAGACTCGAGATTGAAATAGTTGTTTATTTGCAGAGTTTACCAATACTTATTCAGGTATGCGAATAGCTTAAAATTAAATTATTATCGAACACTAACAAAATTCAATTCAGTTTCCATTCAGTTCTATATCTAGTGAAGTGCTGAATAATCGTGAAGCCAATATGGACAATTCAACAAATGCCGTTCATCAAATTATGCAAGATTGTGAGGTCGGTGGAAAATGAACTCGATATGGACGCTTGATTACAAGATTAAATATAGCAAAAGTTCATGACTCATAAATTGATATTCCACTAAAATAACGTTGAGTTTATCAATTGCTATTTGAAATCTATACGATGTGGAGCACATTTCTGCTATTTTTTCTGTCAGGAATTATTCCAACAATTCACGTTTGGTCCAGGTTTTTTTTTTGCTCGCTATTCATCTACTCGTCATTATCTTGTTCAGAAATTCACGTCGAAAGAGACAAAGTTTTGAGTGTAGATGTTATGAGTACTTGTCGCAAGCATTACCAATTCTTGCAATCAAATTTTCAAGATCTATCTTTGGGATATGTATCGACGCAGATATCAAAGAGGTTTCTCCGCTACCTTTTCCAATATGATAAACAGAAAAGGTGATATTGTCATATTAGAATTGTCTATCCTTGCATCATTTTGGACACTTTAGCATATGACGACCCCATGTCGTTTGTGATTGGTACAAATCTTTCACTGTGGAGCAATTCATTTTCGAAAAAGTATTTGCATGCTGCAAGGTGTAAAGAATCTACAGAAAATCGATAACCTATCAGACACTTGGATTCTGCGAATGGCATTCATGTTGAATTATTACAAATGAATTTCATTTCATTTCAAACTACGATTCAATAAATACTGAAACCAAATTGCCGCTTTTTCAGAATAACATTTAATTGAAAGTACACCATGATTGAATAAAAAAAATGAATCAATCAATAAATTGTGCAATTGCCTGGATTGATATGAACTCAAACGGACCGTTCGTATTGCGGAGGCAACAGGTTGAACTCCAATAAAATTGCCGATAAAACATGCTGACAACTCGGCGTGCAATTACCTCGCAACTGAGGCTCAATAATTTTCTCAAGATTGATTGGGTTGTGTTTTCTTCTTAGTCGCGTGCTAGACGTACATTTCCAGCTGTATATGCAAAACCGCATATGTAGAGTACGATATACCCCATACAGAAACAGTGGGCTGACGTGAACAATCTTGAATACGAAATCCAGAAAAGCGAAACATGGCGCTTCCTAGCTTTGGCCATTTTCTCTGTCTACATTCCATGTTGTAGAATAACTGAAACGGGAAACTTGGTTGGCAGCTTCATTGGGTACGGAAGAGAGTTGTGCGTTGCCGAAGGGGTTATATAAAGGTGTTCTGAGACCGTCACATATGTAACGTGTATGTACGTCGCACATGGTGGCTTCCTCTCTACCGTGGTAAAATTCGTGAATTAATCTCCGTAAGAGTTAATACCACCCGCCATGTAGGTACTTCGTAGCCTGGGTTGTACGGTGAAACAAACTTTTGGCCAGTTCAGTGGAACGACTTCTCGCTGTGTGCGTACGTATGTAGGAACCTGTATGTATGTGCATTATAAGCTACATAGAAGGAAAGGCCGCCAACTCTTCTAACTTCGTGAAACATTTCACGAATTAGCGAACAATTCATTTATGTGGCAGTGTAGAATGGTGAGGGAAGTCAATGTTACACTTAGTCGAACGCGACAACAGTCCGACTAAAATTTCTCGAATAAATATTTATACATTTCGATCGTTGAAACATTTACATCTACACGGATGATGGGAATATTCTGCATTAGAGATGAATATTCTAAATCTGTAATAGTTTTATGGCGTAGGAAGCACAAGCAACCGTCTCTTTCCCGAAGTGTTACATTCTCGAATCTAAAATTTTGGACCAACGATTTATTCTTGTCTCAACTTGTTTTCCACACTTAAGTCGAATATTTCATTCATTATGTTCAATTTTTTACTCCCTAATTGAAGTAAAAGTTCAAACAATTAATGTTATCGAACATGTGATTCTTCTAGGAACAACAGAGAGTTTACTAACCCTGGAGATTTTGAATTATGCTGTGAGAGCTGTAACGTTCACAATTCATAATTTTTACCAAATTTTGATGTTTTACGATTATTAATGTGTGTTCGTTTATCGAATGGGATCACTATATATCACGACGCGAGTTTTCTTTGCTCATCGAATTATACATTTTTTATAGAAAATTATTTGATTTTGAAATGAGAAAAAAAATTTTTTACGGCAAAAGCATATCAACGGTAAGAAAATAGGGTAAGAGAATTCATTCTTAGTGTTTGAAAACAGTTCACTCCTGTTGAGAATTCACATAACTCGATATCTCATTTCATTGTCGTACGCTATTTGAAATTGTGTTTCATTCCGTGTTGATCATGATATTTTCCATATCACTTGCATTAAAACTTTGAGTTTCGATGTCTGGAGCCAGTTGTGGAGAGACAATTTGAGTAAAAACAACAAAACAGAAGATCTTATTGCACATTGTTCACGTTTACGATAAACAAATGTGATTCTGATAGAACAGAAATGAAGTTAGATACAAATGCAGCGGACAGAAATAAGTTTGTTTGTCCCCTAGGGGAGAAACGAAGCTGTTTCCGTCCGTTAAAAGTCGTATTGGTCTGAAATTGTCTTGTTCCGACGGACCAAACAAGCATTGGAACTCGAAGGTGATATGAGAAATACTTTCCTTCGTTCTACTTATCTTTCTCTTCTGTATGCATGAGACATGTTTACTTTTCAATGGTCAGAAAGATCAAATTTATGCTCATTGAAATTTTTCAACCGGATTTTTATCATCAAATTCTAGGGATTTTCATGGTTATCAATTGATTTGAATGATTTGTGATAATTTCATCCGGATAGTCCATGTGTAATTGGTTCATGCAACCGTAATATTTGAACTTAATGATCGATTCATAGCAAATCCTATTGCTAGGACACAAACTTGAGAATGAAACAAATTTTATGAGTGTACCCACGCTCGTTAGAAGTGAAACATTTTGCTGATGACGCGTAGATAAGAATGAAAAATTCAACTTCACTACTACTGACCAAGATCTAGACATTGAAAGTAGAAAAAATATATGTTTGTTCTGAGATGAAAAATATGAAATTCAAGATTGATATTTGGAAAATATTCCACAAGATAATTGCTGCTGAAATTTCCGAAACCATGAAATGAGCACGGTGGTTAATTTCTCTATATTTTTTTCCAATTTTTTCTCTCATTATCCATATGTACCGAAGTGACGATTGACTTATGATCACTGGAGTACAACATGGATGTTTTGGATCTTACTCGTCTAAATGATTTGACAAGACCTCGATTTTCCAATTGAATTCTCTAGCCAAAAAATCAATAAAGGTTGATTTTCAGGTTGAGAAAACTAAGCATTGAAATCACCGCTCATTGTCATTGTTGGAATCTTCCAATCTCCTTCCATTAACACTACACTAGCGTGCGAGCACAGTATTTTTTTTCGCGCTCTGAAGTCCTGTATGCGTCCATTGCAACTTCTTGGTGTATTCTTCTGCTGTCTATCATCACGAAATCTCCATCAGCACTTTCTATTCGCTTCTACTTTTTGAATAATCTCATGTATGGTCTTAAATCCTAACCATTACATGAAGATAGAATTTATGATCGATGCATTACTCCAATCGAGCTTCGACTATGCTCAAGAATTCTATTTTATGAACTTATGATTCCTTCTGATCATGCAAACCACAATGATCACATATTGTCGAATATTCAATAGATTGTTAGTACAATCATCGATGATGAGATAGTAACACTTCCTGGGTCATATGCTACATACGTCGAGTTGATCCAGATATCGATGCAGTATCGACACAGATCATCGCGCAAGCGCCGACGAAAATAGGGCTAAGGCTCATGCGTGGCCGCATATTGATCTTACATCAATTCAATAACTGGATCCTGGTACCTTTAATCGATTTTCACAGAATTTTCAATATGCACTCACCGCAATGAGATGAAATAACGACATAAATTTCATTTGCATCAATGTAGATCGACAGTTTACGAATAAAACAGGAAAAACTGCAGAATGAGGTTATGAGGTAAACTAAAGTTGATAAATTGAAATAATTAATGTCACTGTACTGTATCGTACCTTCCTTACCGATGACCGATGCAAATACAGATGCACCAAAAAAAAATTTTGGTTGTGTGGGCTTGTGTTATCTTTTGATCAGCGTATATGACACGTTCCAAGAATGAATAACAGTCAACGAATTTGGAGACAGAATTCCCACACACAAAGCCAACCTATTGAGTCTATCAATTGATTTCCCAATTTTTCAACACTCCATTTACACCGGAATGGATGACGTTCATCAGGTCGGAAGTTCATGAATGTATATAACGTCATAAGGACATACAAAGCAAGATATCGGTATTTCCCTGCTGTTGCTGCTCCTAGACTTTTAAGGTATCATGTTACACCCCTACCCTCTGCTCCTTGTTTTAGACCAACCGTCGTCTTCCACGCTTTTCGTGTATTTTTCGGAGGGGATTTGCCGCTGTAGCGCTCTCCCATTCTGCCTTTTTCCCCACCATCTGTCTTACTTACCCCTTGCGGGTTCTTACACTCTCGTAATGCTTGGGTAATTCTCACCCCGTCAGCAAAAGAGTTTCACTTCGAAGAATATCGAAAAGTACGAAATTCACGAAAGTACCATAAGATCCATGGAAAAATGGAATAATTCGGGTTTGTGAACATTAGTTATGAAGATAATGTGGAACAAGGTATCGGATATATCAGATTTATACGCCCAACAAGCTAATTGTATGAAATATGAATTTAGATGATGCCACAAATTACATAATTGTTTTCATTGATTGTTTCCACTAATTATAACGCAGAAATCTCAAGTTCATGTGATTGTTCATGTAATTTGAAGCATCGAATATCTGGTGATCACGTGTTATAGATAGCTCATCTTCTCGTTGCGGTAAAACAACAACAAATAGAAAATTTCACGAAGAGCAAATTTAAAATATTCCATCTCCGTGCTAGGCAGCTCACCACTCTAAAGCGTGGTGGGGAGACTGATCAGTTGTTCTCAGCCGAGGTGTTACTACGTTGTGTTGTGAGAGCAGTGGCGGCGAGTAATAAGTTGGATGACAACTACTGATCAGTCCTCTCCAAATGCTATGTTTGCGGTGGATCACCGCGCGCAAAGTTACAACTATTATGAATTTAATTTGTTGTTGTTAGAGCGGGGAAGTTATCATAGGGTCCATGGTAAGACTAAAATTTGAAAGACCCTTACCATAACCAGGTATAAGCTTGACAAGCGTGGGTGCTGACGTCACCAAGCCACGCCTTGACCTCCAACCCTTTAGCATTGTGCACTCTGATTGGACAACTTTATTTGTTAATAATTTAAAAACTATTGGTCGTATTGCAAAATGGTGGCGATATTTTGAATCAGCGTCTTCCCATTTATTCACAGTTCATCGGTTCGTCACGGGATCGGGGACACGGCGTCACTTCAAAATTAGCAACAAAAACGGATGTGCACATGTGATTCTAGCGTGACATTCATCCAGCTTGCATAAAGGGAGGCTCGTTGCTTCTTCCGAAGGTTCTTTTATGTGAAACTTTGTGCTTTTGAAGAAACACAATTATACTGTTGATGTTTGCTGGCTGTTAAAATTGGTACAACAGTCGTGATGCGCAATGAACAAGGCTCAATGAATTCATTACGATGAGATTAGCATCGGGTTTGGGTGCAACTCTTATCACGTTCTTTTTATTAATTTAATATCGTTTGGGTACCAAAGGTAAATTTTGATTACATGATGTGCTTTTTCTTGATTATCATAATAATCTGTCCACTTGAGAATCAAATTTGTCCTAGGATATCTACCTGCTCGATTGAGCTACACAAATATCAACTTTAGACGGACAGGTTCAGTAATTATTTGAACATCTTCTGTAGAGATTTGAGAATATAGTGATTCTGGATGAACCCTCATAATTTAGTCAGCAAAATGATGAATTATTGCATGCAACCGAAGAAGATTGGTAATGAAAGGATGAAGTTAAAAGCTTGAAAATCAATCAACTCAAGGTAAATTTTACAAATTTGATATAATCATAGACCTCAAAGGTTTGTGAGACCACGCGTGTCAATTTTCATTTTTTTTTCACATTTGTCGTCCATTCATCCCTTATTTATGAATGTCATCAATTCTATTTGATACTGGACATGTTTTTGCCGTTCTATGAGTTCTCATTAATACTCATGCCGCTTTTACAGGTGAATTATCAAAGTAAATAGGTTTTAGTTCTAGAGCTCTTCATGTTACATTATCGTAAAAGGCCCCTATTCCAACAAGTCTATCAGATATTTATGGACTTAATATAGACCGATGATCCATAATTTGGCTTCGTGAGACGAAATTTGACATGAGGTGGATTCAAATTTCAATTCAGATTTCAATTTTCGCGAGCATTTGAGCTTCAACTCGAGTTCCAGCGACTTCTATCCCTCTATTACAATTTCCTATTCCATCATTTGGCCGTTTACCAGAATATTCATAAGAAATGTAATGTCTGCTTGCAGGGAATCAAAACTTGGGTATGAGAACACTTTAATGAGTTCGAGGAAAACATATTCACAGTTAAGAAACGATGACACGTGTAGCCGCATTATGAATATGGCAGCCGTCACTGATCACGAGTCGTGGGAGTGACTGATTAGATACGTTTCAATTCAGTCCGCCTATAAATACGTCGAGAGATATTTAATAGCTTTTGTCGATTCCTTCACGGTAATCACGTATCAACTTTGGTGCGTCGCCGTCTTGGCACATCAACCATTTATTGTGTAGTATTTAAAACAATGACAAAATAGTTATCTGTATGATTGATGCACAAAGGATCATTCACTACAGACGAGCAAACATTGTTCATTGGTGATCGAATTGAATTTGGTCATTTTAGGTGAAGAGAGCATACTAATTGCAACATTTTTCATTGTTTTGAGATCGGATCATTTGGTGTTGTCTCAGGTGAGTGTTTGCAAAATTTTAATTTTATACATTTATTGATTATAATATTAATGCAAAGATGTGACATGACCGCGTGCAAGACCTCACCCGTTCATGCCAGGGACAAATTCATTCGACATGATATCAACCCCGATTATCTGCAAAATATTTTATCATTTATCAATACAAATCAATATTCGAGTTGTACCCAATTTGGTATCTTCTGGAATGCCTGGTAAAGACACTTCACAAATCCTAATGACAATATAGTCGTAAAAATGTCACAATCTTAATGAAATTCGCTCTATGTTCATATCAACATACCCACAAGTAAGTATGTTTGTCGTTTTTTTGTATTAATTTAGAAATGAATCAATGTGGTTTATCTACACTGATAAAAAAACCATTTTGATTTGAGAGCAATACTCTTGATCCAAGAGAGTCTTTTTGTAGAGAACCCGTTGTCTCACTTCAAGAATTTC
>JABMBR010000183.1:0-33093 GCA_018881525.1 Meteorus sp. PSUC_FEM 10030008
TATAATTTATTACATTATTGTACGAATGCAGATTAAAAATATTTTTGTAACATATTGCATGATTCTGTGTACTTCCAATTGTGTATCCTTTTAAAAATGTGAACGCATTCGAAGTATTTCCAATGATGTGTGAATGATTTGAATCATCACAGACAATTTTGAAAGAAATGTTGTGGAGTTCTGCGGCATACGCCAATCATTCAACCAAGTTACAAACAGGGGCGTTTTGGTGCACTCCGTTTAGCTTTCATATAACTCATCCAATTCAACTATCAATTTAATATCTCCACACAAACAATTAACATCGCTAGCGTAATTGCCCCACACGCTTGGCATGAAGTGCAGTTTCCTGTGTGTGTCTAACATTTCGTAGGATAGAAAATGCTTTTCCGAATTTCAAAGACAAAATTGTTGGGCATTAGAAGACAAAATACAAAAACGCTTTGAGATATTACAGTGTTAGAACAATATATTTGGAATACAGCAATCAAATGTGCTCTCTATTGACAATAAGTTTTTTTCAAATCATCCCGAGTCATTCGATAAACATGCCAATTTCCATTTTTTGTAACATCTGTAACACCCTTGCGTTTATAAAAATCAGCTGCAGGATTCGTATTCAACACTAAGAAATCAAATCGCCCACAATTTTCATCAGCAGCTTTCTATAATGTGGTAACATAAATAAAACGAACGAATTATTGTAAACTCTGATACATGTTCAATGATATTGTAGATGCAAAAGAATGGTAACGACCTTTGCTAGCGCATCAAATAATAGACTACCAACTCCATTTTTGCGAAAGGATGGTTGTACATATAGTCCGTCCATATACATAGATTTACCATCAAAGGTCGAATATGAATCGTGATATGTTATATATCCTACTAATTCACCATCGCACTCCGCAACGAAGCAATGAAAAAGTGGATTCTCTCCAAATCCATCACGTTCCCAAACTACACAATCAATAAGTCAATGATCATTTTCATGACGAATAGATATGATCCGGTGATCCCTAACTAGATGGAACTGAAGTGTCCAAATATTATCGTAATTTTTCATTCACGGAATAACTAATATGAAAATATTTATTTATACCTTCAACATCAAGCTGTGAGCCATTCGACATTTTCTCATAGCGTGCCAACTCCTAGAATATTCATAAGCATGACAATTTTCAACGAAATACGATAGATATATGAGATTTCTTTACACTAGTGAGTTGAGTAGTTTAGGATTTAGTAACACAATTACCTCACTCATCTCTTTCAAAGATTTGCAATCGCCGCGTTCTGCTGCCCGTATTATTATTTTCTTCTCCATATTTGGATTCTCTTTAATATTCAGAAATTATTGGTGTATGGATTGACACGATGGCACATTTAAGTGTATTGAGTTCCTGCTGATAACCGTAACAAGCTGATAATTATTATCGGGTTCAAATAAATTATCCCCTCTTCAGATAGCAGCGGTGCTCATATGTTGATTTTGGATATGGTGTCTAGCCGACAACAAACATTCTGTGCTAACATATGGCAAGATCTCCGGAGGAGAAACGTACCGACGTATGATACACAAATATTGCCAAAATATTTTCATGCGTGCCCACTTCACGACAGAATGCGATTGTTCAATGAACCGGTGAATTGTGGAAATGAGGAATGGAGTGGATCTTCTCTTTTCGCACATGGTTCAATATGAACATTGAGGAAGAGATCTTGCCTCCTCTCGAGAAATTTTTGGAAACGTTTAACTAGAAATAGCAATCATGATTGATATACTGCACTTATTTTATATCTCTTCTGTTCTATCATTATACGAGTGAAGAATGAAATCATTCTGGCGATTTGAGGAACACTTGTTTCACACCTTACAGAGCATGTCATACCAAAAATGCAATGAAGTTCGGATTGTTAATTTTTACCCCTAATAATTCTCATTTGCTTATGAAATTATTTGCAGTTCGCAGTTGCTTGACAATCTCTTCAATTTTATTTGGGATGATTGAACGGTCTAAGTAATCAATTTCTGATATATTCCGTGGTTTACTAAGAGGATGGTTTACATAAAGATCCCGTATGAAACATTTCAACGAATTCGTCGCTTCTTCAGATTCGTCAGAGTAGACCTGGAAAAACGTCCTGATGTTAGTTGCAGGCATTTTGAATTACAATATCTGATTCAAAGTTAGAAAATGATTCATCACCACAAGAGAATAAAATCCAGGATTATTTAAATGTTGACTGAGATACATTCGTCTAGACTTCAAAACATATTCAATGTACATATTCATAAGAGCTTTGGGATCGACCTCGCTACTTTTGAATTGTGAGAAATTCTCAGAAGATCCATCACTCGAATCCGAAGTTTCATTATCCAGTCTGAATTCCACACTACCTCCCATCAATTTTCTTCGGCGCAACATTTTTGCCCGTCTCCGTTGACGCTTCGATTCATCATCGTCAACAATAATATTCATCTGTTCATCCAGTATTATCTGGAATTTTGGGAATGTTTCGATAACAAAAAAAATTGGCAGAAGTTTTATGACACTACACTAGAAAGGATTCACATACGATCAATTCATATCAATAATTACCTTCAAGTCCGACCAATTTTCATCGATTACCGTCGAGATATTTCTAGACAAATCTTTGATGCTTGGAGCACTTTTGAATTTAATGTGTATGCTCTCTTCGAGTAATTGTCGTCGAGTTTTTACTAACTTCGGTAGCATTGTACGACTCTGAAGTATTATATTCGTTGCAGTTGCCCCAGTACTTTGTGGTCTCACATTGATTGAATAAGACGGTAAATCCAAGGAATCAATAATCTCATTAATAATATCAGTGATGAAATTGATTTTGCTTTCCATAGTTTCCAAGTAATGTTCACTGTGACGTTTTCCAATTGTCAATGCCCATAAATTCTCAATGCTGTCACGTATCCATGTGAATATTTTGAATTTCTCTTCAATCCATTGGCGATGTATGTTCTCATCTTTAGCCAAAACTAGAACCAATCTTGTATTCGGGTAACGATTTTTCATTTGTATTGATGCTTGCAAATCCATCTGAGCTATTCCAACTTTATTTTCGAGTCTCAATGCCGCGATCTCTTGACTATCTGCAAGAAAATTTGAGCTACAAAAACATGCTGACAATGTTAATGTATGGATGATCCAATATCTCACGGAATCCATAACTATTCCCAACCAACTCTTCAATCGTTAAAAATTCTCCATTGCGTGTCATTTCATTAAATTCATCACGTTCAACAACATGATAAGCTTTCGTTTCAATATTGTTAGCAGTGAATTCCCTGGTCGTATGACTACGACAATATTTCACCTGCGGTCATAAAAATCATTCGCTTCAAACTGCCAATAAGACACAGAAAAACATCAGAATTTCAATGCCATCTTACTCTCTTGGAAAACTTTTCAGCAATATGAAGACCTAAAAGAGTTTTCTTACTCGCACTTGGTCCACTAAGAATTATTAGAGGTGGACTTACTTCATCATATGGAATAGTGCTACCATCAATTTTCGGTGCATTCAATTGTTCCAACAAAATTAATTTTGTGAGACCACGTGATGCGAGCAAACCAATTGGAGGTTCAAATGTGGTGGCTGCAGAAACCTGACCGATTTTGATTCGGTACATTTATCATTAATTGCTGAGAATGTTACTTTTTATCTTAAGGTATATCATCTTAATTGTAATATTGTGTACTTTCTCTGGTATTGTCACTCGTGCACCATCGAGGAAGACTACACTTGGCATAGAATACAAAACGACGTCTCGGTAATTTGGCCATTTTGTGCAGGGATTGCCACGCAAATCGAGTTCATAAACTAAACTAGTGATGTATGAAACTTCCATCAGGTCGGTTATTTTGTTGTATTGCAAATCAATTAAACGTAGACAATACGTATTTTTAAAAAATTGCAGTGATGATAGTCGATTATGACCGATGATCAATGTTCGCAGATTTGGTAGTGTCTTCAACCCACAACTAGGGTCAGATAAGATGAACTTCGTTATGCAATTATATTCTAGATTTAACTCGTGAATATTCAGATTGTCCAAATTTTGTACGCATTCAATGAGATTGTATGAAAGATTCAGAGATCTCAAATATCTGGATGATTAACAATAGGCAGAACAAGTCTCAGCAATTCATATTATGCATCAAAATGACTTCATTGAATAATTCAATAACAAACCTGAGATTTTGCAGACCCGAAATAACTTCAATAGCATTGTGTGATAGATCCAATCTGATGATACTCCAAAATTCTTGTAAATCATCGATGGATTCGATATTATTCCATGACAAATTGACATGAGTTAAATACCATGGTGGTTTGAACTTCAATGTATCTATTAAATAATTATGAGACGCGTCCAAATATAACAAACATGACATTTCACTCAACGATGACAAATCCATTAATCTGTTGTGAGTCAGATCCAAGTATTGAACATATCGATAATTTTGTAACGCAGTTATGTCTACAAGATTCTAGAAGAAATAATAATGCAGCACCATAAATAATTCCATGCGAAGACTTGTAATAAAAGACGAACTAATAATTCCATCTGTTCTTTACCAGTTCTCTCAAGTCACACTTCGCTAATGCAAATCGTTCATTTTCGGGTGATACTGTCAAATAGTTCGAGCACGCACCGATCATTCGGTCAGACAATACACCAGATCGTTCCAGTTCATTCAATTCAATATCAGATAAATCTTTTATTTTGACAATTGGTGCATTACCTTCATCCCATAGATTAACATCAAGGGCATAACCTCCCCATTTACTTCGCATTATGTGCATTCTTTTTTCTTCATCAACCATTCTTCTTGATGAACAATACTTTTCATTTCAACTTCAAGGGAACTGACATCGTTCAATATGGGAAAGGTAAAAACAACAGACTGCTGATGACATTATGAGGTTAAAAAATATATTTGGTTCACCTTAGTTCAACTTTATTTGGATGCTCTGAGAATTTTCTCAAAGCATCACCAGTAATTCTATACACATGCCACTTTTCACTCTCAGTTATATCGATAACACCTCTGCGTTTATAGAAATCGGCTGCGGGATTCCAAGCCAATACTACGAAATCCAATCGAGCACAATTGTCATCCGCAGCTTTCTATTATACAATGATTTGCATTAATGATGGCCAATATTGAATGTATGATTGATATGAATGAAGGTCATCGAATTTTTATCGATGGTATTAAGTGAAATGAGGAAGAGTAACCTTTGCTACTGCATCAAATAACTGACTCCCAACACCTTTCGTTCGAAATGCCGGAAGCACAAAAAGTTCGTCCATGAACATCGATTTACCAGCCCAAGTAGAATAAGTGTAGTAATAAATAGAATATCCTATCAATTGTTCATTAACTTCTGCAACGATACTATAGAAGAGAGGATGTTCACAAAATGCATCTCGTTCTAGAGCTGTTGAATCAATGGATCATTAAACGAATTGATGATATCATGACAGTGACAATTATGAGGTTTTTTTCAATTCCATTGGACTGAATCACTTCATCCAATTCCTGTTCACCAACAGGAAGTCAATCATTGAATTATTCAGATATAAGATGGAGGATTTTTTGGGATAGCAGAATAGTTTCATTGTTACCTTCTGCATCAAGCTTTGGACCATCAGGCATTTCTTCAAAGTTTGCCAATTCCTAAAATATGAATATCATGAGAATATTGAACGACATTGGAAACGTATTTCTTCGTGATCGTGTCGCCAATGCGATTTCGAAGTTAGGTACCATCAATAATTTCACCTGAATCAATTTCCTCAGCGATTTACAGTCTCTTCGCTCTGCTGCTCGTATGATAATTTCTTTTTCCATATCCTTACGTTGATTCCAACAATAACACCTATCAAAGTTGATACAATTTATTCATGTACCTATGAACGATATATTCCCATTAAGACAATGTTTACAGCAATGAATGAAACAAAAGTTTTCAAGTTCCAGCAAGTTTGTTCAGAATTCAAAATAATATCCTCACCGAATAATCAAATTTGTGGAATTTCTCAGCTATAGTTTCATCACTGACACATGCCGGTTGCTTGTTATGCTTAGCAGAATGAAAAAAACCAGCGGTGCTCAAATATTCAATTTAATCCAAGAAATCACAAAGCGGGAGAATTTCTGCGGTATCTACGCGCGAACATAAAAAATTCTTACCGGGTCTAAACCGTCAGCAAATTTCGTTCGCAAAATCTATAACTGCTCATAAATATTCATTTGATTACAGAAAGATCATTCAACTTTGAGTTTAAGTATAAAAATTCCACAATGATGGTACAGCCAATGGATATTTGAACGTGGACATGCCATGCCGAATCAGAAGTCAGTGGAACATACAAAAATATTGGACAATAACAAAATATTGCAATTATCTTTCTCACAACATGTATGACATCATCGCATTCAATTCTTCTCTTCTATTACGATCGATGTTATACGAATGCGGACGTGATTCTGACTATGCAATGAACGTTATCATTCATAGACAAAAAAAAACGGCATAAAAATCTCAGCGTGCTGTTCCAATTTGAATGTCCCAAGCACATCAGAAAATGTATCAATTGTGTACTGTTGTGTACGAGCGTCCTACAATGTGTGTATACATTTAAATACAATGATAATGATGTACAGTTTGGTCCACATCAGATGGAGGTGGATGCTGAGCGCATAGCCGCGTCGGTCAAAGGGAAAAACCCATCACACAGATACACAAGCTCATTCTTTTAAAATTTGCCACCATACACGACATCAAATATTATTGAAGATGAAAGGAACAGGATCAATTCTATTAATTTATACAATTATTTTGGGTAAGTTATCAGCGATACAACCATGAAATTATTATTGAGTCCAGTAATTAATTGCTACCCATGACATACACATGAAATGTGAACCGAAACTTGTGTTTTCTGTTTTTGAATAGCCGTGAGTCATTATGGAAATGCAGGATTTCAATTAGGAGCACGAAGTTATTACGGCAGGAGTTCATCAGTCAAGTCTTCAAAGTTCAATAGCAATATCCAACCGGGAGCAAGTCTAATAAATAATGATAAAATCGGTACGGACATTCAAAAAAAGAATACAGGAATGCGAAGCAGTAGTCTGTCAGCTTGGGGTATTATTAGTATTGTGTTAGCTGCTATAATACTCATAACTACTGGTTACTATGCGTTTGTATTTTATCCATTTTTGTGCAGAAGGGAACGTAATTATGATATGATTGAATTGACAAATGTTGTGTGACTACATACGTATCGTCAATGCGTTTTGTATATAAATGAATTTAATATTGAGATCAATTTTTCATGACAACGTTTCTGTCCAACTGATATGGATATTAATTCGTACACATCACAATGAAATATTCACTGACTGATTTTTCAAGCAAACATATAGACTTGTGAGAATGTTACAAGGATTTATTTATATTGTCTTATTTTTTTTAGATGTACTTATTATTATCGTTTTCATATCTTAGCATTAATGACAATGTGATTCCATCACTGCCCGCACTATAAATTAGTGGATTGAATAAGTATGATGATGTATTTTCTTACATTTATTTCAATAAAATGAGAATGAGAGAATCAAGTACTTTACAATTTTTTTTGTTGATTCATATGGAACATCAAGTGATTCATGAATGTGTGCCTTTTTATATCTACCTCTTATTTCATTGATTTTATTCTATTCTTTATTTTCCAAATCGAAATGGGTCACTTGATGGAAGACTCGGTGTGTCAAACATGAATGAAGTGGGATTGTTAACATAAAAGTGTCATTATATATGACGTGTGATATGTTACACCAAAAATCGACGGTGTAAGTCTATGAATTTCACTCAAATCATTGGCGAAAAAAAAATGAATAAAAGTTTGTGTATTATGTTGAACAATTATTTGTCGAATGTTTTTGGATTATTCATCATCATTGTAAATTTCATTCATGGACCCTTTGATTCACACCTAATTTAATGTCCACCTTTCGGCAGATATATTGTAAAAACATATACTGCCATACATCCAGCATTTTTAAAACTTTCAAAAAATACGTAAATGACATATACACAGTTTTCATAAAAGTATGTTTATGTACGCAATAAAAACTTGTCGAGCGGAATGCGTCTTTGATATAGAAACATAGTGGTGATTTTTTCTTTTTTCAGTACCTTACAACTTATTTACATTAACTTCAATGGATGAGTGATGTATGAGAAACTATGAACATCATATTCAAATTCATTTTTTTTTTTTTTCATGTAGTATGGGAGAATCGATAACTAAACATAAGAATGAATAACAGAAGTTATAGTGGCGATGAACAGTAGGTAATAAAAAAAAACGAAGAATATCATTAGCCATTGGCTAAATTCTCGTGTGCGATATATGGCGAATCGCACATCTTTAAAGTTCGTCTTTAGCATCAAGATCGATGTCGCTGAGATCGATTTCTTCTTCTTGTGGCGGTTCAGCATCTTTGCCGTCCCATGGCTCAGTCACATGGATATTTGGAAGTTTAGCGCCTTTAAGAGGTGCGGTACCACCTTTTCCGTAGCTCAAATCTCGCAAAAATGAATTTATTCCATTTTCTGAGAAACTACCGCGCATCAATGAATACTTCATTTTCTTGGCATTCACGACAGCCAATGCTGGGTAACCAAATCCACCAATTTCGAGAGCTTCTTCTACATCTGGTTGGGATCCTGCTTCTGACCAAACCCATCTGAGAAATTGATAAGAAATTTTTTGAGCAAGTTAACGATATGAATTAAAAGATACAACACTCATCATCTTCCACAGCCATTCTACATTTCATGTGACACTTACCCCCACATCTTCTGCTTATATTTGTCACCCAAATGGTTTAATATTTTCAGATAATCATTCCGACATTCAGACTGACAATCAAGGATGTGTGGCAATACGGAAACAACGCACAGTGGTTTCTCACCACATCCCTCTTTCATCGATTCTTCACTAACAAGTTGGATAATTTCTGGTGCTGGAATACTTTCGCTGAATTTCTCAACAGCCCAATTTACGATATCATTTGATGAACGTCCGCCAGTATAATCAGTAGCAGAATCTGAGTCTTTCCTGCCACCCGGGAAGTACTTGATTGTTGGATAACCACCAATATTGTATTGACGAGCTTTTTCAGTGTGAACAGTGGCATCCAATGCACCCAATTTAACTTTTCCTTTCAGTTCAGTAGCGGCACTCGCCCATTCGGGAGCAAGATTTTTGCAATGGCCACACCATGGTGCATAAAATTCAACCAACCAAATGTCATCGGAGTCCAATACCAACTTGTCGAAGTTTTCATCAGTCAACTCGACGACATCGCTTGAGTCCTTCGACTGAAATATACCAAAATTATAGAAACAATTTCGCATAATGGATATGATATGTTATCTCTGTTATTGTCCTGCCAACACAGTTTTGAAAAATATAAATTTTTTCACGCATTGAATAATTTCTTCACTGCACTTCCACAACTAAACAATCTTCCTGGACTAAAATTCTCAGAATGAAATATCGAAACTTCCATTCACGCAAAGAAAAATTTAAAGGTTGAATCTGAATTCTATAGGTTACGTAGAACTGTTTCACACATGATAAAACATGTTACATACCCCAGAATCGGATTTCGTTTTCTTGCCACCCAAAGCAGCTCTGACTTTGGATTTAGCGGCGTCAAGTGCCGCGTCAGCAATTCCTTGAGCAGTCCTGGCGCCTTGATAGTTGGTTGGTTTGTTTTTGTCGGATCCGAACACTTTAATCGTTGGGAAACCCTCGACTCCATACCGGGATTGGAGTGATTTGTGGTCATCTGCATTCACAGCACCCACTTTAACAACTCCCTAATGCAGAAGAACAAAAATTCATGTTACAATTCCGGTTTCTCACAATTACACACACCCATACATAAAATATCATTTTTATGTTCATGATAGCCATGATCGTCACCTTTAATGCAGTTGCGGCCTTTTTATATTCTGGAGCGAGATTTTGACAATGACCACACCATGGCGCATAGAATTCAACAATCCATATCTCATCACTGTTGATCACCAATTTATCGAAATTTTTCGGTGTCAATTCAACAACGTCTGAATCGGACGAGTACATACAATTCGCACTCACAACTAAGAATAAAAGACCTGGAAGAAAAATTCATCCAATGAATATGCGATATGAAATATCCTCAATCATTATCGAGATGTGCCGGCCGTGGAAGCAGGAGATGATACTCCGATAAAGGCCGGCATCACTTTTGAACGAACAATAACAACTTAGGTTAAGACTCAATGAAAGATTATTCGATAAATGGAAAGTTGTTGTACCAATTAGTCCCCGCATGTTGAGCTGTTTCTTTGCCAATGGAATTATTCACACTGGACCATCAACTTCGATGAAATGTTATTAAATATGTATCACACCAATCGAATTCGTGTGAAAGAATATTTACCCAATTATAGTAATACAAACTGAAGTGTTGCCACGCTCGGTAGACGTTCGCTACCGACCAAGAGCTTTTTCGTGGATCGTTTCTATTGGTCCACGACGAGCAATGGCGTTTTTACACACACGAATGAACGCCTACAGACAACAAAACAGGCTTTCACGTAAACCAGTGTTCATCAGTACACCTACACAAATGCGGGGCACCGTGTTACGCGCGGAGAATTCGAATTTCGTATGTTTTCTGGTGAACCCAATGATGGCAGTAGTGTAACAAGCACAACACAATTTTGTGGGAATGCGAATTTATATTTGAGCGCACCGATTAATACTCGAATTTTATTTTAATGATGGTATATTACTAACTGATCGATTAAAGATTCCGATTCGTCAATTATTCATTGCTCAAGGACCACATGAAAAATATCTACGGATAGATAGTGGCTACCATTCCATTGTTTGAATTGCGCGGGGTTATAACGCAACGTGGCAAAGTGATATAGAAATTCGGCTCCATGCTAATTCATAAAAACTGTCTCCAATTATTTCATGAATCACAATTTGTTGTTATCTCATCAAATGCAACTCAGCTCATCTTTATATATCTATAATCAAATGGGGGCATAAAATTAGAGAATTTTTCAATAAAAATGCAATAAAAAGTGTTATCTTCTCATGTGAAGAAAGCTCGGCGCTGGGATAACGATATGATGTTTTGAATTTACGCGGGGAAATCACACAAAGTGTTGCATTCAATTGGAAATTTAGCTTGATGTATATATGAGACCACACAAATGCAATGAGTGTATACATATACAGTCAAACAGGCACACATGTGAGGCAAATGTCAAATGAGAACTGTCAAATTAGTTGTCACGTTTGTGCAATAATCATTATTTATCTGATAATAAAGAAATTGACTTCGATTGACATCCGTCTATTTGGAGGTTATGTTATGGCAATTCGCCAAACGATGACGGTGTATATATAAACACAAATATATTTTGTGTTATATCACAGTTTATTGGGGTGCAATATTTTATGAATTTGTTAAAACGCAAAAGAGATTATTTGGTAATTTATTTATTTTATATAAATGACCATTGACATGGATAAGTGGCAGAATGATTACATTAACGGATCATCAGCGCTTTCATGTTATTACATTGCAAGGAAAAATACAATTCTGAGTCGAATATCAGGTGTCTGCAATGTTAATGTTAGCACTCTTATGCTTGGTACATTGGTTGAAGCTAATGAAATTCTACCTGATGGTGGATTAAAAATTCGCGTTATTGACAATAATGGCAGTGAAACTTGGCGAAAAACTGAATGGCGGTGTCACAGTATTGATCTTATACCTGTACCAGAATTAGTATGGAATTTTTTGGCAGCAATACAAATACCGCAAGAGCGTGTACGTTTGGCTAGTGATCAGCAATTTTGTAAAGATGCTAGTAATTTGAAAGTGAATAGTAAAGTATGGTATTTACATGATTTGAATTCACCTACAAGTTATAAAGCTGTTATTAAACATATTGGTATGGTGTCCGAATGTGGTCCAGGATTTTATTTTGGATTAGAACTATTGGTGAGATGTATTAAATCTTGTTTATGAATGATTTAGTTATGGATTAATGCAACGATGACCGTTCATTTCTTTGATTTGGCATCACTTTGCAGGAGAAGAAAACAGAAAGTATCCGCACGACTCTCCTTGCGAAAAAATATTGTCCAGGTTCATCAAATAATTGTACGATAACGACACTTAGTCATATTCAATTGATGAAAAACAACCCATCGGAATTTGCTGGCAATAAACACGGTAATGGTGATGACTTCTCGTTGTATTTTCGGTATTTGGACAAATAGTTATTTGGAAGAATTATATGTCATTTGCTACAGTTAAGTACAATGCCCAAAACATTGAAGCATCGTGGTCGAAAGAACTTGATGGATTTGTCAAAAGTACCACAACATCTACTCCGAACAACCATCATAGCGTCAATGGTAAACGGACACAGAGTGATATGACCAATTCAGCGACTAATGGACACTTAGCTACTTTTGAAGACAGTAACAACAATAACGGTGCCAGTGGTTCATCATCACGATTGAATGATGCTTTGGTACCGAAAGTTGTTCATCAATCAACGAAATCGAAGATATTAGTCAATGATGATACAAGTTCAGTTAAGAGGACGAGCAGCTTCGATTATCTTCCTCTAGGTAAATCATAACGCATGCTTCCACATATTTATTTACTGATGTGATGTTACATTTTTACTGATTGATGGGATAAACGTGACTGAGTTATAATTCTTCAACACTTCCGCGTTTCTGTTAGAGCTTCACATGCTTAAAATGAGAAAAAGGGAGTTAATAATATCGTCGTTGCGTCTGAAAATAACTTAGAAGCGCGGTGTGTCTCGGTCTTGTCCGATCACACTTTGAAACGCACTTGTAAGACTTAAAACTGCAATTGAACAGAGTCTTGTTTTTTAATTAAAAATGACGCCGGTAACGTTGGATAACATTCCGATTTTTGTACTCGAACATAAATGGAGTAGTGATGTAGAATCAAATGTGTATGAAGAACCAGCGCCGCCATACAAAAGCATAAACTCAAAGGGTGATTGTAGGCTATGTTCAATTAGAAAGACCGATCCAGTTTTCAATATTCAAAAATGAGGAAAATATTGGATGTGTATAAATAATTATTCTCTTCGATCATCTCACAGATAATTTACTGGAAAAACATGATGTCAGTCAATCAGTTCGAAAAGTTAATGAGGATAATTTGGCTGTGGGAAGTGCTGTTGAAGTTCATTTGGGTTCCGATACACGGTACGGAGTTATTCGTTGGATCGGCAATTTGCCAGGCTGTACCCCTGGCAAAATGATGGCTGCTATAGAATTAGTAAGTTATTATCACATGTGATGATCAACAATTAGTCAGAAAAAGTGGGGAATATCTAAGAATCTAATGTCTTTAGACTCTCCAATATCGAAGTTCATGTGTGTTCACAATACTTTTCCACCTTATCGATAAGCCTATGCCTTTTTTCATGTTCTTACAGGAAGATGGACAGCATCCACAAGGCACTGATGGTACATATAATGACATTAGATATTTTCATTGTCGACCAAATACTGCAGTATTCACAGATATAAGACATTGTCAACAGTGCGATGTGATGCCAGTGAGTTGATTTAATTTTAGAATCAAAATATTTGTTCATCTCTTTGTCTATGAAATCGGTAATCTCTTGATGAGAATATTTGCAAATAATGGTCAATGTCTTTGATTCTCATTTCATTTCTTTTTTGGCAAAAGATAGACGATCATCTGTCAAAAATAAATGGTGATGAAATGGATAAGAAGGATAACTGTGTAATAATGGGTATGATCAGGCCAATTTGTGTAAAAGGTGATTTGGAAAGTATCTGTGGTAAATATCGAGGCATCCAAGGTCATCATAATTCATGTTATTTGGACGCTACTTTATTCAGTATGTTCGCCTTCACCAGCGTGTTTGATAACCTCCTATTCAGGTGTTTATTATTTCATGTACACAATTAGTCTCATTGAGATGACCAGGAGGTGCTTGGTACCTAGACTCGACTATGATTCTGATAATCGAGAACATTGAAAACTGAAAAACTCTATCCATTTCGATGAGACGATCTAACAGATCGAAAACAAATATTTATAAATCACAATGTTCTAATCTTGATTTTTCTGTTCATAGACCTCGAAACGAAAAAGATTGTGTCGAGTATGATGAAGTTCAGAGGGTGCTACGTGAAGAAATCGTGAACCCATTACGGAATAATACATTTGTTAAAGCGAATCACGTAATGAAATTACGAACACTTCTGGAGAAATTATCATCAATATCTGGTTTGACCAGCGAAGAAAAAGATCCCGAAGAATTTCTAACGTCATTAGTTGCACAAATATTGAATGCTGAGCCGTTTCTGAAATTAAGTTCTGGACAGGATGCATACCATTACCAATTATTCGTTGAAAAAGATGATCATTTGAGTCTACCAACTGTCCAACAACTACTCGAACAAAGTTTTCTTACTAGCAATATCAGGTTGAATGAAGTTCCGTCGTGTCTTATCATTCAAATGCCGCGCTTTGGAAAATCCTTCAAGATGTATCCAAAAATACAACCAACTTTGTTATTGGATGTGACTGACATAATCGAAGACTGTAAAGTATCCTCAGTTTATTCATCAGAAAACGAAGTCATATATAGGCTGAACCAAATATATTTCATATTTTCTTCTTGATATAGCACCACGACAGTGTACAGTATGTGGAAAATTAGCAGAATTCGAATGCAAAGAGTGTTACGGTCAGCGCGGCGTTGGTCTTGAGAGCATTGCATTCTGCACAGAGTGTTTGCACAGTGTGAGTATAATTAATCGTTTCCATTTTCAATCTATCTTATACAAAATAACATTCTCAATAATAAACTTGAATCTATGTTCTCAACAGGTACATCGGCATGAAAAACGTACAAATCATGAATACAAAAAGTTGGATGTACCAATGGAGTTTATCGCACTCAAAGAACATTGTCAGGTCCCACGACTTTACTTGGAACTTTCCGCGGTAGTTTGTATTGAAACATCACATTATGTATCATTTGTGAAATGTGGACCGGGTTCTGAAGCACCTTGGTGTTTCTTTGACTCGATGGCTGATCGAAAAGGTTGAGATATTTTCTATTGAACAGAAATTCTTCCGTGTTTTGAATATCGGCATATCTGGACAAATTAACAACGAATTCATTTATATTGTTCAGGTGAGCAAAATGGATACAACATCCCAGAGATGGTACCATGTCCGAATTTCCCATATTGGTTAAGCGAAGAAGGTGCCAAATATCTCAGCGAACTCACAGACGATCGTCAATTACCTGAACATGCAAAAAGGCTTCTTTGTGACGCCTACATGTGCATGTATCAATCACCGGACGTGATGATGTATCAGTAAAGAGTACAGTACGTAAACAGAAAAATATATTTAGGTAAGCAAGGCAAGATATTAAAATGTAGTTTGATAAAGAAATAATTTACACAAGGAGACCTCAATAAAACGTCGTTTCACTTCATGCGACTTATTCAGTATAAATGTGGAAATAATCCAGAAACTTACATAAATATGTTCTAGGATATTTTATTCATCATCATACAACTACACTGACAAAGACTTTTCAGTGTTTATAAATTATATTGGTTTTTATCAACTGAAAAATTGTTTCATTCGGAAGATAAAGTGTCCGTTTATTGATTCAGTTGAAATATCAGATTTCTTCCAACGGTGGAGTGCAAATATTTCAGTTCTTTTCTCTTCCTTTAATCTGTGTTGCAGATTCATTTTATTTTCTTTTTCCAATCATCTTAGTTATCAAATGTTCTTGTACAAGCTTAACCAGCCACATATGAATGCGTATAAAATTCACAATTGAACTATAATCAGGACATATGAGATCTTTTCTTCATTCATTACCATGAATTCCAGACATAATAAACTTATGTCGTAGAGATTCAGAAGCATTACGTACGTACAATATGCGTACAATTATTTCGTGGCAAATAATTATTCAATGTTCAGCTTCTTGATTTTTCTGATAATTAAGAGTAAATTTGATTAATGAATATATATTCGCTATTTGAACTGTAATGTGAAAAAAATATTTCACGACTCACTACAAACTATACATTCTGTTTGATTGTTTATTGAATAGAGATTTGGGCCATATTTATCGACAATTGGGATCAGAGAATGTATGTATGTATTAGGATTTATTTGTGACAATTTTGAAGTAGATAGAAAGAAATGAGAGAAGTGAAGACGAAGAAAATTACAAATAGTATTTATCAATTAAATATCACTCAATGCATGAATGCCTTTCCACATTGTACGTCACGTACATCTCAACTAATATATAGTCAATCATATTTGTGCCCTTATTCCCAGAAAGAACATTTGATTATCTCACTTTTTCTAATTGCGCTATGAGAATTAAAAATAGGTTTATGTACTCATAGTACGACTATCGAATTTGGCTTTATGAACGTCATAGAATCGATGATAAATAATTTAATTCAACGATGTTCACTTACGTCGTTAAATTGTAAATGTCGAGAAATCATTAACATGTATAGCCCAATCGGGAAAGAGAAATAAGTATTTTACATACAGCAAAGAGGAGAAAATATTTATTCATAAGTATTGCTGTTGATAAATTGTAATCCAGAAGAAAAATGTATTTTGAATTTTTCAATCACCAGTTCTCTTCGTTATTTAATTCAGTTAACTATTTCCTCATGTGAAAACATGACATGGGGTGTTTATTATGCTTCCTTGTAGTCTATCCTTATATAAAGAAACTATTCCATGATGATTTGGAATGACGAATAGCAAGAAGATACAATGGCAAGAAAAATATTGATGATCGCTTGAGTAGTAGATGAAATAAAAGTCGTTTTTCAACAATACATGGAAAAATTTTAAGAAAAATAATTATCCGATTAAGCTACAAATAATGTGTTTCCTTTCTTTTTTTTAATCGTTTGTATCAATTAATACACAACGGTGTTATTCATTATACTGTTCCATACTAATTTAATAACGGTCGTCATCATCTTCATCCATGGCGAAGTCACTACCAATACCAGAATCCAACGCGTAGAGAGGACTGAAAACACGATGAAAGACAATTAAAACAAATTCAATTATCATCATTTTGAGAGACAGTGACGAATGAAAAATATAAACAGTCGTTGCTTGTTTTTTTGTTTCCTCGTCAATCATAACGATGCATTACTAACTTTATCGCTCTACAGGTGAAGAAAACAATTCGCTTCAACTTTTTATTGTAGAAAAAATAATTAAATGACCACAAGCATCCATCCTCGCCAAATGGATCTGAAGCTAAATCCGGGTTGTAACTGTAAATAAGAGTTCAAGTTGTCATATATGTAGTTGAATGTCAACAGCAACGATTGCGCAAATGGAAAGGTGGTGCGTACGATTTCAATGTGTACGAGGATCATTACTTCATTCAAAGCACACGACACACATGAACTATGTGGATGAAAATTTAGTTCACTAGTCAACAATCTATTTTTTTTTTTTTTTTTTTTTCACTTACCTGTAAATATCACATTCACTCATTGATATCTCATCGTCTACTGCTGCCCATAGAGCTGATCTCAATGTACGATAATGATCGCCTGCTGTAGCACTGAGATTGCTATCTACTGCATTCATGACCCATTGTAAACTTGGTTCTTTACTAAATTCATGACTCTTGGCATCCGAAAAATCATAATCTGGATAAAATGCTGAGTTCAATGTCGCAATCAAGTAAAACAAGGTCTTTCGACTTATTGTATCGCACAATGGTCCGTCTTCATCACCCGATATACTCCTACTACGAAAGCAGAATAAATACAATGTTTTTTTATCAAGTCTGAATTTGTTATTTTCAACATTGCAGATTATAAATTCAAAACTAGGCATGAAAAGAGAGCAAGAATGAATTAAAAATACCTGAAGTAACATTGCGCTGGTGATGTGCCAAGTGATGTTTGAGGCGGTGATAATGCTTGAAGGTCATGTGGATTCACACCTTGTTCTGAATTGAATCTTTTATAAAGTTGCTTATCGTTTCCAGCCATCTTACATGAATAACTTTCAATCCTTTATTTTAAACAGAGAATCAGACAGAATTATTGAAAATTATTCATCACAAATCAGGTGAAACTGTATAAATTACAAGGGCATTCGCATCTTTCCGTCGAACACAAGTTTAATTCCAATAAAATCTAAAATGTTCCCGCTGAAATGAGTGGGACGTTCTCTCAGATGAGGGACATCAAAATTATCAAGGTTTGCAGTAGAGTGTACGAAGGTCGGGAAATTCTTATCGAAAATATGGCAGCTATATTTCTCCCAAACACTTCATTAAAATTGGCGATTACGATGGCTTAAAAATTTATTCACCGACCGCACTTGAACAAAGTTCATCCTATTTGTATATCGAGTTTTCACATTCTTATTCAAAATTCTGTCCATATAATTCCTACCGATAAATTTTGAATGCATAGTCTTTCCGTCATTTTCTTCAATCGTCTTTCAAATTGTTGTATCTCATAATCCTTATTGAGACTACGGAAAGAAAAATTTTCCACTAAAAAACATTCTAGTTTTCCATTTTCGTTCAGAAACATAAATGTAGCATAAAAACTAGACTGGAACCAGTTCTAATTCTTGCGGCAGTAATATCAATTTTTCCTGCAATGATAATTTCACAAACAATGTTGTGAGAAACCAAATTTAATGATTTTGATGCCAACAGGATGAGATCGCACAGAGTAATCAGAATTTCGACGTTTATAATGCGAATGCTCTCATACACAACAATAAACAACAGATATACCTTCCAATGATTTTACTATCGCCTGTTTTGATACACAAGGCGCTATTAATCGCTTCAAATCGTGTACTTTCCAACAGCTTCATTTTGCTCAATTTTTCTTTCCCTCACTCAGTGAATTCGTAAATACGAAAAGAGAAAAAACTTCAGAATAAATCCAGCTAAATGTCGATGTGAATTATTTGATAATGATGAAATTCAAGTTCATGAATAATCACAGCTTCACATTCCAGTCATTGTTGTTGTTGCTGGTGTTATTTTTATTCCGCTCCCTAAGAGTGTCAACTCTTGTGTTTCAATATTTTGTTTTCTTTGTTGAAAACGGTTTTTTTTTATTTTCGTTACAACAAATCAATTCTGACACAACAATATTTCACCGTAAAAATTCATTCAATTCAAACGAAATGTAAATAAATTTATTCGGCCTCTAACATTTATTGTGTCTTTAACCATTTTTTTTATATGTATGAAAATTCCTTTCCTTTTCGAGTGTACGAATTTAATCGTCGACGTAACAGAGTATTCTTCAGTACTACACTTGTGGTACATCACAGAAATTACTGTGGACGCAAATGGGCTATTACAATGTATCGTTATTTACTTTTAAATATTTTATAACGCAGATTCGACAAATTGTTTATGTATAATGATAACTCCTGGTTTGAGCAACGATATGATAATACAACTGCTAACGCAGAAAAACAAAAGTTTATCCAAGATTTGTAATACAATACAAGAAATTATATAGATATAATTCCTTATGTGAATTATATCGTTAACACAGCGACAAAAGACAACACTGACGACGAGTACGCCCAGTGATGTTGAAAGAAAAAAAAAGTACAAGACTTTGCGGAGCCAAAAAACAAATTTGTGGAAACTTTCACAAATTTCGATGTCTCTTTTTTGACTGATGTTTTCCTAATTTGTTTGTTCCACAAAAAGTTGCATTAACTTCAAAATTGTTTGTATCGGAAAACGTTTGACACGGATTTAATTATTTTACACGTCCGCTACTGCAGAAAACAATCCATAATTGCAAACATTGTTCTCACTGTATGATTCACACACACTTTGTTATAATAATAATTGTAATTATTATTATTATATGAAGAGAATGGTATGATTACTATCGACGATTCCAATTCAACATAAAAACGCGAAAATTTTCGACTTTGTTACTTTGAAATGACGCAGTAGACAACAATCGACACTTCGTTTGCTTATGACTTTGTGATCACTGTGTACACGATAATATTGATGTGTTTACGTGTGTATATACATGTATATACCGCCAAGTTGATTTGTAGTGTATATATCGTGTATTCGGATGGGTACGTGACTGAAATAGCACACACAATACAAAGCGTCCTTACTTCTGACTTATACAGATCCGCTCGTTTTTCTATCCGAAAATGCTATTGTGTATGTTATGTTGCGTCATCTCTCTCAGTTTTACGTCATTTACGCATCAGTCATCTTCGTCATATATACCTTGAATACCCTCTCCTCTTTCTGCGCAATAGTGTATTAATTTTGATCGGTCACTGCGCACATTCGCAGTGGCGTCAAAGTTGTTTGTTGGTACTAATTTTGAAAATGCGCAACCGCATAACCTTACTTTCTTTCGGAAAAAAGTTTATGTCGAAGCAAAATCGGAAATGAGATTTGAAATCTGTGGTTCCGAATGATTTCAATTGGGATGGGAATTTGAAGAATTTCAATGTTAAAATTTGTCATCAACCATATTCTGATTAAAGGAGCAAATGACAATTGGATAAGGATATTCATAAATGAGTGAAGAATTATTGAACAATCAATTGTAAAAGATAATTATAAAGATATATGATGTTCATAACTGAAATATTTTCTCATTTCTACTTTCCTTTTTTTTTCGCGGGTTTTCCACTGATTGCTCATATAATCGGAAACTTCATTTTGAATATTCGACATGAAATGAACTGATTATATATACTACAATTAATACATCTCTTAAAGTTAACCTCTATTGTCAGTTCTCTTGAGTCATAAAAATTTCTCATTTATTCTGGATGAATATGAAGAAATTCTAATTCCACGAAGAGAGACAATGACTCCCGGCGGTTAACTATCAGAATTCCGACTTGCGATGATGACTGTGTCGTGCGGTAGTACGGACAGCGCCCACAACTTTACCACTCGGTTCTCGGATGAGCACAACCGTCGAGTGCATTTGTGGTTTATATTCATATATGTGACAAATGGCACAATAATTGATAGAACTGATTGGTATTAACCTTATTCAAGAATATGTTGAGAGTCTACCATCGGATTGATGATTTAAAAAAATGTCGAAATGTTGGGGCAGCGATTATGTCGTCACAGAACATCGGGATCTTCAGGTGAACTCCAATATTATTGTTTATATTAAACTATTCACACGAATACAAACGTACAAACACATATATAAATATCATTTTCGTATATGTTCGTGGTCTTGTTTTATTATTTCAATTTCATTAATCATTTACAATGTGTTTTTGATATTGGAAATTTTTAGGCCAATGCAATGGCAGTGGATGCCACTGGAAGTTATGTTTTATTAGCAGGGTACGTGAATATATCATATTTGTATACAATTTGAAAGACACAATATCAAGTCTCTCATTCATTTCTATGGTTAATGACACTAATGTTCTGTGATATTTTTGATTCCTCCTGCAGACGCAGATACTTAGCCGTGAAACAATTGGACGAGGAAAATGATATCTTGAAAAAATTTCCAAGGCAAAGTAAATATGAAGTTGGTTCTGCTGAATGGAATCCAACTTTATCTAATTCTCATTTGTGCGCTATATCTGTAAGATACATCAAATTATTTTTAATTAATGTGTGAGCATCGTAACCTGAAAGGTCATTTTCTCAATGATATTTTGGTTCGTTTATTGGAATTCAATAAGCGATATCGTGAAGAAGTCACATGGATGTTTCTATATACTCATTGCGATAGAAATAGAATTACCGGTTGCATTATCACTATTCGTAATGTCATGAGGTTCATTCACCTCTCACGGAAAAATCCAAAAACCAGTTGAATGGTGATCTCCTGGAATGGAATACTCACATGAACGAAATTTCACTTGTGGATTTAGTTGTAAAGTTCCATCTTATCAATTCAAAAATTTCACATTACAGAGCAACACGCGAACTCAAATTCTGACTTTAGCTGGTAGTGGTGGGCAAGAACTACATACAACCCATACTTTGAAATGTCACACTAGAGTTGTGAGTGATTTGAATTGGCACCCGAAAGAGCCTGATGTTATAGCAACTTGCAGTATAGATACGTTTATTCATATATGGGATCTCAGAGACCAGCGGAAACCTTCATTATCATTGTCAGCTGTTGGTGAGCCCGATAAATTTCTCGGAAAATTGACAAAAATAAATAATGGATCATCACCTGATTGTTGAAAATACTGACGGACTCATTTATACGTTCCATTCATAGCGGGTTCATCGCAAGTTAGATGGAATCCATTAGCTCCATACACGTTGGCAACAGCACACGATGGCGATGTCAAAATATGGGATCAAAGAAAAGGGAACGTTCCTGTGCAATATATTGCAGCGCATTTAACAAAAATTCATGGTCTTGATTGGTGTCCATATCAACAGAATCAATTAGCTACGTCTAGTCAAGATTGTACTGTCAAGATTTTTGATATTATCAATCCACGTCGAGCAGAAAGTATTCTAACAACTAATTCACCTGTTTGGCGAGCACGATATACGGTATGAATACATTTATGAGTGCTCGATGAATTTTGTGGTTGGAGAAACAAGCGGAAAACAATGTCACGCTCTTATATTTTATTATTTTCAGCCATTCGGTGAAGCATTGGTAACAATTGTTGTACCACAACTTCGACGAGGAGAAAATAGTCTTCTCTTGTGGAATACATCAAATTTCAATGCACCAATTTACACATTTGTCGGACATACAGATGTTGTTCTTGAATTCCAATGGCGCCAACAAAAGTCTGAGAACGATTATGAATTAATTACATGGTCGAAAGATCAATGTTTAAGAATAATAAAAATTGATCCTTTTTTGAAAAAACGATGCGGTCACGATATGGATGATTCTACATCGGTATATACACAGTATTCTGAAGACAATCTGAGTGAGTCAATTATAACATCACTTCCTGAATATAGATTACTTGTATAGTTAGTTTTATTCGATTTTAATTCATTTTATCATCATAGGAACATTACGGTCAGTGCAAGAGATCCAAATGAACGATTCACAGAATGAAAATGAAATCAGTTGTGTCACTTCAACACGAGATGTACCAATAGAATCTACTGAAATAAATTCCAATGTAGATAACGGGAAAAAAGAAGTACCATCGCCGACACAACCTAAAACACTGCAACAGGAATTTTCCTTGATCAATATGAATATTCCTAACATAGAATTGAATGCAATGGATGCAGTAGAAAGAAGTTGTACAGTCACGGCGCGCAACAAAAATTATAACGTTATATTGAAAGTGAATTTCCCAGGAAATTATCCATACAGTGCACCACCTACTTTCCAATTTTGTCCAGGTACAACAGTTGATAATGCAACAATGGCGCAGTTATTACGTGTTTTACAACAAACAGCCCAACAAAGGGTACGAAAAAATCGTTCGTGTTTAGAGCCTTGTCTTCGATTACTCATTACCACGTTAGAACAAACTTGTGTTTCTGATGAGAGTGAAAATAGTCACTTGGATTATCATATGCAGACAAATTCTGATTTCATGAATTCTGGCACCATGTGTCCTAATTATCATGACAATTACATTCCATTTCCGCGTACATCGGGTGCGAAGTTCTGCAGCGCTGGGATACTGGTTAGTTTCGGTCGATCTAATTACGCACGTAGATCATCAGTAGTTAAACCAGATGGTACGACACCACGTGCTTTATCGGCTTTAGGAACTCGTAATAGTAATAGCGGACCATTTATGAACATATATCAAGGAAGTTATGGACAGTCTGGAACTACGTCGTCAAGTGGTTCATTCTATTTTCATGATCGCGTAAATATTTTGTATTTTCATTATAAACTTCTATACTACATTGGCAAGGAATAATTTATAAATCTTGGTCACAGAAATCGTCGAGAAGGAATGCTCATGGATCAAGTCGAACTCAAAGCCGGAATTGTTGCAAAAATTTCTATTCAATCGTTACAGTTTATGATGTCGCAGGATTATTCTTTCCGTGTAGAGACCTCGCTCAAAAATATGTGTAAGTATTTTCTCCAGTGAATTGCTCACTGAATTTTGTAATCGTCATCCGATATCAGTTCAATAAATTTTCACGTTCATGCGGGTTTGAAGAGGAATGGACAACTCAGACATGAGTATAAACTTTTTCGTAATACAACTGATGTTTTGATTACAGAATTAATATTACTGATACACAGGCAATGTGTCAACATAATGTAAATGTGGCAGCGTCGATAGAACGTTTTGATTTAGTTCAGGCTTGGTGTCTCGCTTCACTTGTAGTATCAGTACCTTCAAATGTAGTATCAACATCGAATTTCTCATCGGATATTGTCCCACCATGGCCAGCTCATCCGTTCGGACGAAATCTTCTACATACGCTGTGAGATAATTCAAGCCATTCGCATTCATCAATTGTAGAAAAATGGTTCCTTGTTCACAAGATCACTTTTTTTTCCACAGAATTCAACATTATGTTGGTCAAGCTGATACTCAAATGGCAGGAATGTTGAGTTGTGCATTTAGTGAGCGATCGGAAAAACATGACAATTATCAAAAAAGTTTAGTTAGCAAATCGGTGAATGCCAGTGTAAGTTTCATAATTATTTTTCAATACCGAATTCGAATATGAATGCATGCGAGGGATGGATATTGATGATGAAAGTACAATTGAAATTTTCCCCGACATATATTCAATATCAATTGAATTCTTGGAGAGATAGTAGATATGCATATATATTTCAACAAATTCTGACTTTGTTTATCGATTGAGTACCCCGAGAACACATTTTCTTCAAAAACTTTTTTTATATATCCCATATTTCACACCAAATGATTCCTATCGGCGGTACAATTTCATAAAACATTTTTTTCACTACAAATTATTCAAATCTATCATCATTGATTATTATCTCTTTGTTATAGAAGCTTTTCGTTGGGAAGAAGTGGTTGAAGGTAAGGTTGGTTCTCCGGGTTCTTTGTCAGATATTATCAAATAGAACTACATAATTTTTGGTATACATAATCTTAAACTATTCGCGCAACTTATCGATTTACACAACCGAAATATATCTGGATGGGTTTTGTTCGAGTTTACATTATCATGAGTGAATAAATTGTGGATGAAAGCTTGTCAGGTTCCATCAACTTGATTGATAGAATGATATGCACAAGTTGTCGGGATCAACTACTATTTTGGAATTCATTCAATCCTGCAAGTCTTGAAATAACAGGCAGCAAAAAGAATTTTACTTGTCTGGAATTCGCATTGATGATTTTGAGAATCGCTAGATATTAGTCATCATATTCCTGACAGGGCATCTCAGTATTAATCTAACATGAAGACACGCGGACGGTATATCTTTCGTGGAATTCAAGGTTCATTCCTATTTCCAGCCTGGTGGATCACCATATCACACCATTCATCCGGCCGACACGAGTCTAGAAGGTTGGAATTTTCAGAACTTGAAGCAAAACCGATCGAATTCTTGGTCAGAATCCTTGGATAACTTGAAATTGATTTCGGACACGGCTGGTAACAATAGCAGAAGTCTTTGTCGGTTTAATGAGAAGAATACTCAACTATACGATAGTTATAAGAGAGCCTATGCAGAAATTTTACATAGATGGAGACTTCTCGATGCAAGAGCACAAGTTCTGAAACACGTCAGTGGAAGTCATGTAGATACACACAAAGATGTTGAATTTCAGAGTGAATGTCATTACTGTAAAAAAACAAGTCGAGGACCACAATGCAGTAGCTGCAAACGTTTAGCATTTCAATGCGTCATTTGTCATATCTCTGTTAGAGGTAATGAGCGAACCAAATTGACGCATGACTTTGCAAGCATCATCATATGTCTGTTACCATCCTAATTGTAATTTTTTATGCCTAGGTCACAGTATTTTTTGTATTGTATGTGGTCATGGTGGACACACTCAACATCTCCAAGCGTGGTTCGCCAATGAAACTGTTTGTCCGTCAGGCTGTGGTTGCTTTTGTTTACAAGAAAGCACAACATTATTACATATGTAGGAAAAAAAGAAATTTCTCACACTATAAGAATGAAACAAGCAACTATCGAGCCTCTTCATGGTTATACATGAAAAAATGCAAATCTATGGTCGAGGAAAGTTGATGTAAAAAAAATAATTTTATGAAATAAAGTTGAGAATGTCTTAGTTCAATTTAAAAATTGTTTTTTTTTCTATTTCACGTTTTTACATGAAACTTTCCGATGAAGGAATTTCCTCATCCCATTGAATTCATTGAAAATTGTGGTATCAATATCTATAATAATCAGGTTTGTATGGTCCATTTATTGGTAGATCTAAATATTTCGCTTGTTCCGGTGTCAATTTCGTCAGTTTAACGCCAAGATGATCCAAATGGAGTGCTGCAACCTCTTCATCCAACTACAAAAAATTCAAAAGTAACATTTCATAGGAGGAAACACTTTTGAATACCTTGACTGGAATCTATAACAAGACGGATTTTTACCTTCTTCGGGAGCATATGAACATCTATTGGATATTGACCTGCTTTGGTCCACAATTCGATTTGTGCAAGTACTTGATTTGTGAAAGAATTGCTCATGACGAAGCTTGAATGTCCTGTAGCACATCCCAAGTTGACAAGTCTTCCCTCGGCGAGTAAAATTATATGTTTACCATTACTCAATCTGTATCTATCGACTTGCGGTTTAATATTAACTTTTTCAACAGCGGTTTTTTCTAGCCAAGATACTTGAATTTCGCAATCAAAATGGCCAATATTACAAACAATTGCATCATTGGGCATCACTTCGAAATGCGAGCCAATGATAATGTCTTTGCACCCCGTAGTTGTGACAAAAATTTGTCCTTTAGGTGCAGCTTCCTCCATCGTGGTTACTTCATACCCTTCCATAGCTGCTTGAAGCGCATTTATTGGATCAATTTCAGTTATGATAACACGTCCGCCTAACGCGCGGAGGCTTTGGGCACATCCTTTACCAACATCACCGTATCCAGCGACAACACAAACTTTCCCAGCGATCATGACATCAGTTGCGCGTTTGATGCCATCGATCAGAGATTCACGACAGCCATAAAGATTGTCGAATTTACTCTGTAAGAATAATATAACCAGATTTTAGATGATTTCAATGAACAAGTTGAAAATGTAAGTTCTCTATATGGTCAGAGTTCCTGATAGAAGTCACAATGTAATTGAATCAATAACTCATTTCGATATTTTTCCCTCAAACGTTATCGCAATGAAGGGTAAAAAATTATTTACAATCAGTCAATGTGACATTCGACCTCACATTAATTTTTTTTTCTGATTCTCTTACTAATTCACTGTGATGAACAAATGTGCGATCGCTTACTCCAATTCATTATTTGAACTTTCCAACATCTCGATCACTTCTTTTATCATCACAACGGGATAAAAACTAAAATGGAGGGGGACAATGAATACTCAAACATAACAAACCTTCGTCACAGAATCATTGACATTGATAGCTGGTACTTTAAGTTTTCCTTCTTTCACCATCTTATAAAGATTGTGAACACCAGTGGTAGTTTCTTCAGAAATTCCTCGACATTCGGTCAAGTACTGTGGATATTTTTCATGAACGAGATTTGTTAAATCACCGCCATCATCCAAAATCAAATTCAATGGTTTTCCATCTTTGAATACAAGTGTTTGTTCAATACACCAGATGTATTCTTCCTCAGTTTCACCTTTCCATGCATATACGGGTACTCCCGTTTGTGCAATTGCTGCTGCAGCATGATCCTGAGTGCTGAATATATTACAAGACGACCATTGTACCTTGAAAAATGATCAATAAAACATCTTTAAGTATTAGGTGAACATAAAAGAATGAATGAAAACATCGATAACACCACCGGGTCGACACATTATTGATACCCTGAGCAAGTATTATCTTATCTATTTTTCAACAATTTCTATTGACATGGTAAATAAACACAAACTTGTTGCGTACTTCTGTTGGACACTTTCCTTTCATTGTGAATAACAAAAAAATAATCTCACTCACCTCTGCCCCAAGCTCGACGAGTGTTTCTATGAGCACAGCTGTTTGTACAGTCATATGAAGACAACCTGCTATTCTTGCACCCTTCAATACTTTCTGCGGTCCGTATTTTTTACGCAGTGACATAAGACCTGGCATTTCATTTTCGGCGAGAGTTATTTCTTTCCTACCAAATTCAGCAAGGGAAATGTCCGCTGTAAGAAAGAGAAGTGGCAGATTAAAATTGAATCTATTCGTTTTTCGAATTGTATCACGTGAATTATGACTAGGAAATTTAGAATCGTTTTATCTCTTTGCTCCTCTCCCCACGAAACGACTAAAATCTTATCACTTTTTTATTCATCTATTGTGATTATTGCTACATGTGTCGCGGGGAAATATGATTTTGACATTGTCGTCACGGAAATTACATACTAGTCAATTAAATGAGGATGATATCATCATTTCATAGCTCATTATCTCATTGTACCTTTTCTCACAACAAAAAATATCATCCGAGAAGGAACCAGCTATCTGTAAATGAAAATATCATCACGTGGATACTGATAAGATCCCAAGTCTCTGCGTCTTTCTAAAGTGTTTTGAATCATGAAATCATCATCACTGCAGGACTTCCAAATACCATCTCGGAAAAATAACGAATCGGACAATTCGAATAGAATCACGAAAGAAATAATGTTGATATGGGATCGACTGATTGAATGCACATTTTCAAGATGGAAATATTGACATTCTCATAGCTATGGAAATTTTTTTCTGGGAGAGTACATAGAAGTTTATGAAATATCAATAGTCATAAATGTAGAAATCAATAAAATAGCGAAGTTCCTTTACTGATAAAGGAATTGCAAAACAAAATCAAATTGAACGAGAAACACAAATTCATCATTGCGATTAACATCTCTCCAGTAGGAATTCTAGGAATATTCTCATCTGGAGTCATATAAATATTTTTAGGAACTGAACTCATCAAAGGGAATCAAGTGCTGTGGAAATAGTCTGCATCGGATCATTGAACTATCAGATCACTCTCTACTCCATCTTAACCTATCCTGGAAATCAATTGATTAGTAGCAAACAATTCTGAATCCATTCAAGTATATAAAATTTTTTCGATTGCATTGATCAGTGCGAAACTGAAACCTTTGTCTGGTAGTTGATAACTTTCGAGAAGTCATAACCAGACTTGGATGGATTGATCAATGATGAAATTCAGATGCACCACGTGCAATGAAGTTTTGTCAATGTATTCAACCATTTATGACTGTATATAAACTCGCACACTGGTTCACTGTTCAATAAATATAATTACAAATTGATCTTACCAACTTTGAATGACGGATTGTTCGGCATCTTGAGCAAATATCTATTGACAAAAAAAGTGTATACTCAATTACGTATTTCGAGATGATTTGATAAGAACACTAACCGGCGAATGCGAGGAAACTGCTTAAAATGATCCAAACACGATATTTATGTGGATAATGTGACCTGTGCTGCCAGATGTGACGATGTGAGTCTTGCGTCATGTAGCTTGGCAGTGCTACCATCGGCATTCTACAGAACTGACGAATGCTTGGCGGCAGGAATGAATTCTGTTTAGAATTATCGTGGAGGGTTGAAGCTCGAACAGGTTCAGTCATTTTTCGCCGCGAAATTCTCATTGAAATCGATATGATACAACCAGAAATCATCGTAGAAATTCGTTCAAGATATATTCTCCATCAGAAAGGCAAGCTCTGTGCAACGCGACTGAGAAAAATGCTTCAGCGAGCTCAGGAAACTACTTCCTAAACGGCTGCGAAAAACGCAGTGTTTGTAACTGCGTTGGATAGTGCTCGTCTTCCCGATGAAAACCTTTCTGCGAGCGGTTCTCTACGACCATTTTTGGCGGAGAAAAAACGAATTGAAGTGGTGGATTTTGTGCCTAGGAGACCAATTCCGGTAAAAAATGCGAGACCTTCAAATCGTTATAGTTCGGCCAAAAATCATTGCAGCGAATCAATTAAATAGGCATTTTTACCAACCGTCTGATATTGTGGATTCTGGAATCATTTGAAAGTTATACAGAAGACATGATCTATAAAGCTAAGTACCATTCTACTCATGTAATCAGCGTGACATCTACATACTGGAATCAGGAATTTAAAATATTTGGAACCAATTCAAACATATTTTTGGATGTAGGAAAGTGTTTATTATGAATAATGTCACCACATATGTAAATGATAAAAACATTGAGGTTATATAACGATTTGTAATGGGATAGATCGAAACTTCCGCCTGCGTAATTATACTGTTTTGATACACTTCGATCTCCTCTCATCAAGCCGATAATTCTTCTTTTTTCGACGTCCATGCATGATGTCCTCGAGATTTTTCAACAGTATGAAATTATCTCTAATGATTTCTGCTTGACGTTCACGTTGCAATTGTAAACGTTTCGCATCGCGAATCACATGAGGTCGATCGCGTGGCGGATTCATGTCTACTGTTGGCGTTGCTGTTTTAACCTACAATCATTCAGCAATCCAATATTCAAATATTTCATCTCATCTATCAAAACATCATATAACTATATTCCTCAGTGAACAATCTGTTCCTTTTCATTATTCTAGGATGACTACGACTCACTCGTGTAAGATGTCTTTCATAGGCTCGTTTTTCCCAAGACACCAAATCGACGGCACTGGAAACCCTTTGATTCGACATTAGAAGTAGCAGAAAAAGTGGATGCAAATATCAACAACGACGATGGAATCCAATTATGAATGTTTCTAAAAATATGTGTAAAATCGTGCGGATCCTTATCCCAACGTCGTATACGGCTCTTCCGATATTTTTGTGGTTGAACATGAACGGTTACTAACAACTGTGAGGTTTCCATGACTACCCCAAACATCCAACATTGCTGCGAGAGCAACGATATCAATATCACAATTTCTCATCACAACATCCCATCGATGTATAGTAGCTTTACTAACAACAAGAGAATTTCAATCCTCAAATATGATTGAATGCATATTGTAAGAGGATTCTTCAAATGATGCGTGTACATACTTCAAAGTGGAAATAATATATCAACAGCCTTGAAATAAAAATGGAAAAATATTGTTCCAGAGATAAATATTGACGGTAGTCCATCGATATATGAGTGAATATAATCACTTTGGCAAATAAGAAGAGGCTACATATACATAACATACAATACACCGATGCATGCGTACGAGCTCGTGTTTTATTGATCGCTCCAGGCGTCGGCTGGTACTCTCAACCTATCCTACAACATATCCGCTGTGATCTGCTGTCGCCATTATCAACATGGACTCAATATCTCCTGATAAATGTTTTCTTTCTAGGAATACAAAGCGCAATTGTTCAATCCAGATTCAGCAAGAGGAGAATAATTCTCTAAATCGAATTGGCAATGCAGAAAATTGTGATGAGGAGTTGAAATTATGATGATGCAGGACAATGAACGAGCGCGAAGAGATCGAGAATCCAAAGAGATATTTATATGTTTTCCAGAGGTGCATTAATATCATATGAATACGAATACTCGCGGCATGCGACGAGGTCGACGTGTGTCCATAAATATATATACCAGTAAAAGTAGTAGTGCCAGATATGAATGAATCTGCACCCATGCATGAGTGCGCACACATATCGGGACTGAGATTGAACTCCGAACATGCTGTCAAACCTGTCGGCTACCATTGGAGGACTGTGTGGACCAATAGCAATGATCTTCTAAGAGTTTGCTACATATGTTGAAACTGAGGAGATTGGTAGGGAGAAACATCAACAGCAACTACCCTGTAAACTACCCTCTAGGAAGATGTAACGATGTGCGTATATGTACTGCAGTCGTAAGTTTTTTATTCATTTTATCAATGCTAATCCCACTTTGTAATATTCTCTATTCTGAAGTTCTAGTATATCTGCCATGGAATTCATGAATCTGCCATTGCAAAAAGTATCGTTCACCGATAATGTATGGACATGTAATAAATAGAACTGAATGAAAGGGAAAGAACGGAGTGATAGAGAAGAGGAGCGAAGGAAGACAAAAAGGAAGAGATAAACAGATTTTATACATATATCTATTTTGTAACGCGCGTAATGTGCAAAGCTGCAAAGGGTCCCGCTGATCTTAATCGTGCTTGGATCTTTGACAATGATCCTCTTGAATGGATGAGCCACTTGAGAGGGCAAAATATAGATAGACGGATATATGTATATGTTGTTGAAAAGAGGACGAATTGGGGAGAACGTGGAAGAAGGACATAGCAATGGAGAATGGTGGCTCCCAATGTTATTCCCTGAGGGGTGGATTCATGCTGTTGATACTCTTACATTTGATATGTCTACACAGAGAAATGTGTATAGATTTAACATACTTGAAAGTTATAGAGGGGATGAAGGGAGGAATCCCCATATTCATCTTCAGCGCCCCAAATATGTACATCATAAAAGAAGGCGGACAATCTGGTGCTATAATTCACGAATTCGGTGCACTCATTGATGTATGGATATGACAAAGGATGGCAACAGTTATTATTTCTGATTTCTCTTCTTCGAAGTAGATACCAAACGTAGAATGACATTGGATTGTTGAACTCATCGTGGAATTGGATTATAATTCGCAAACAAGAGCGATTCATCATGCTGTTCATTAGACTGGGCCAAAAAAAAAAATAATTTTTTTTTCTAACGGTACTGTGAAAATATTGTTCATGACAACAACAAAAAAATATCCTGAAATTTTG
>JABMBR010000194.1:0-33093 GCA_018881525.1 Meteorus sp. PSUC_FEM 10030008
ATAAATATATAGAATACAATGTATATATGGATGTGTATACATTGGAATATACGCAACCCTATCTGGTCTGGCCAACCGCAGAGTATCACTACTCTGCATCCAGATAATCCTTGCGAAGCTATTGATATGCTGATGGCGGTACTTGTCGCGTGAAATTGCCTGCCGGTACGTCATCTATTGTCCCATTTCATTCTCTCTTCTCTGCCACCATCGCTTCTTTTTTCTTTTCCCTTTTTTTTCCAATTCGGCTACAAACTCACTGTACAAATTCCTCACACATTCTCTCTATCTCTTTTTGTCTCTCTCACAGCCTTTTTAACATTTAGTTATAGTCAATCCTATCGCTTTTCCACAGCTTTTATATACAATCAGAATTATTTTAGAATTTCATTTTATTAAATCTATCATGTGGGCTTGATGAATGCAAATTGAAATGGTGGAAAAATGAAAAGAAACGATTGTGAATGAGGTGTGTGAAGAGCGTATGGAATAACCGTGAAATTCCAATTGCACAGAATTCAAACTTTCAAATGATTCCTTTTAAAATTAGTATTGCACATGTTATACACATATGATGATGTCTGTGTGTGTAATGTGAGGGCCTGGCTCGTGTCTAACGGATCGACATAATTCCACCACGGTTTATGCTCGACATAGCCACGCAGTTATATATTTCCCACTCTGTGATATGTGTCTTTACTGTCTATATATTCGATCTCTCGCATCGTTTCATTTTCTCTTTCTCTCTCCCTTGCTCTTTTACCTCACTATGATTTTGTGAGGGGTGTTATATGTACGTATTCACATACTGCTGGCAATATATGACGCGAGACACACCAAGATAACAAACAAATGTTTCGAGCTTTCTAACATACGCCTTCGTGTTATTCATTGATGTATAGTATGCATGTCTGTATGTACGCGCGTGCGCCTCGTCCGATCTATTGAGCGAATTCCACTTGTGGAAACGGTTACAGAATCATGTGAGATCAATCTAATGTGTCAAACAATTTATACAACGTTCAAGAAGCATTCTAAGACTTTTAGATAGATCAAAAAGTAAACCAAATTTACAGGCAAATTGATCTTTACATTTTCTATGAAATTTTTTAGTGTGACAAAAAATTTGTATTATAAAAAAAAATTATAAATCCAACCAGATTCTTATTCAAATTGTGATAACGAAATATTTTAATTCATTTTTTATAAAATATATTTCATTAGTTATATTTTGTTTTTTTATGATTATGAGTTTGATAACGATCTATGAAAATATTTCTGACATTAAACATTATTTTAAAGGGATGAAAAAAATTTTCTTTTCTAATATGCCCTGCTATAAGTCTCGTTTCTCTATGTAAATACAAAACGTTCAGTCTCCGAAAGTTCACGTTATGATAGTGAGTAAACTATTCAACATGAGCATGAAGAGAAAAAATAATAACCGCAGTAATCCATCCGCAAATGGTCAGGTTTATTGTTTCTCTGTGGATTTGAATACACATGTGAGTAGGATAGGTCAAGAAAGGGTTTCGTTTAGTATATACACATACGCATTCATGTATAAATCATTACATATCTGTTTATTTTTTGATGAGTTAAAAATTTTCCAAACACACTCCACCCAACCACCAAATTGTTCCTACTTCAGAAAATATGAAAAAAGTTATATCACGTCTCTGTGAATATTTCAAATATTTGTATGTGGATGGAAAGAAAAAACATGAACCACCCGGTTTCACATCTCGTATTCTTACATATGGATGCATAGATGAAAAAAAATAAAAAAGACAAAAGTGCTACAGACCAAAATATTGAAAATATTAAAAATTAATTCTTCATAGCTGAACTGAGAGAGATGAATACGATTTTGCAATTGATATATTGCTATGTATGATGAAATATAACCAGAAGACAATTAAACTTTGTCAGAAACTTCAAAAGAGGTATCTTCATATATATAAATATAGGATTCTGAGAATGATGGCCTAAGGCTGCTCATTTTAAGCTCGCCTCTTGAATTTTCATTTAAATGAAAATTAGCAATTTGACCCTTCATAAATTCTAAGATAACAGAACTCATGCAAAAATATCTGTCCATATATTTTTACGAGTCTCTCCCTTCAATTATTAATAATTCTCTCATTCATTCGTCACCAAATTAAATATTGTCTCGCACAAAACCGTAACATTAACATGTCCAATATTTCCCAAAAAATTAATTGTTAATTATTTAATCGTTAATACTTCCATTTATATATGAATTAATAAATTACTCAAACCTATTGACATCTAGTTCCCAGCACGATCATAATATTGAGTAGAATGTTAAAACACAATCGATAAATCTGATAATAAATATAATAAAATGTAATCAGACAATTCACTCGATATTCCTAAATCATTTTACATAATTGTATAAATTTTAGCTTAGGTATGAATGTAAGAAATAACACATACATCAATTTTGATTTGAAAAGAAAAAAAATTTGGTATACATTGATGATAGTAACAACTGTGTGAAGTGAAACTTGATGAATGGATTACTGAAGATATCATCCGTCGACTCTCTTCTTCATCAGTTCTCATAGTGTGTGATTCCAACGTAAACGTTTCTCTTGGCAGATATCTAAAGAGACTTGACGATGAGTCCTCGAGCATCTCGTTGAGAAGCCTTTACACTACATATATACATACACACATACATACACATTTATAGTTATATATGTAGAAGAAAGATAGACATACAGAATTGCGTATACAAAGATTCTAGGTCGGATACCACGCATTCATGAGAATAAAAAAAGGAAAATGAAGACGTGAAGCATTCTATATTGAAGTTATAGAATGACGATGAAGAAAATGGCGAATGTGGTGAAAGAGAAGAAGAGGTGTCTCTCGAGTGTTTTCGCAAGCCGGGAGTCGAACCCTTGGAAAAACACAGTCCAAATTGAATCCCTCGAGTATAAGAGAGCTTTTTCGCTCTCACTTCCCCATAACTATAGCTCACCCTTACTTTATCATGCTCTTCAGGCTATTCTATTCTCGGTTACGTATACATACTCGTCGAGTTTCATCCAACTTTTCTTCAACGATAGTTTCCGCTTTTCATACACATATCTCCAACGCATCTCTACATCATATCACACATGCTCAATATCTATTAAAAACATCAAATGTATATAATTTCGCATCAAAACAATAATTGAATATCGACATCTATAAAAACATGGAATGAAGTTTGATGGCAAACAGTTAACTCGACTAAGTTTGAACGGAGGTAATTGGTATGAAAATATATTGAGAGATAAACCGAAGTGGCTGAGTGTACTTGTACCAACTTAGAACTAATGAATGACTAACTTCAGTTTGAATATTTTTCTAAGGAAGTAGTGGTGTTGGTTATTATAACTTAACTACCGGTTTCAATCAATTTTTCTATTGATTAGCTGTATTTTTTAGTTAAGTTTCTAAATCAGTTCGCGTATGAATTTCGTTATTAATTGATGGTGATGGTACGGGGACGTCTGAACGATGATGAAAGTCTGTTGTATTGGTCCGATATCTTGGCATGACAATTTCATACTGTTTTAATTATTTCGAAGAGCTCTGTGATTGAGTCTTCGTTGTCGTCTTGCCAGAGACGATGCATCACAATTTTAACACAAAATAAAATGCTCTTGTATTTGTATAAATTGTGTACATATTTGACCAGTCATAATTGATGGAATCTGATGATTGAGAAATTTCTACAGATGAAAATTCTTTTGATGAACCCAAATATTACTTGGGACTCCTATGATTGTTTTTTATCAGTAAATTATCGAAACATGGAGATGATCATTGTAAGGATAACTGCCACTGATATAGTTGACGCTGTATTTTTATTCTTCAGTCCGATGAATAATTCTAAAACACAAATTGAAGGATTGGAATCCTCATGAGTGAAGTATTTCAATGGAAAAACTAATCTTCACTTGATTAATTAGGCTATCTAGCTTTGGAACGAAATCATTTCTCCCACTGCTAGACATGTTCTTCGAAAGAGATACATCATACAATAATGATCCGATCCACTGTTTAAACCTTTGCAAAGCAAGAAACCATCATTGATATGATCGAACGCTTCTAGATTTTCCACATAAAAATCACTACAATGTATGTGAAGGAGCAACTGGGGTATGTAGAGTACACGAGAATCTAATACACCAAAATGAAAAAGCCACGTTGAAGAATACTTGACGTGCGTGTCATGTCGTGCACATTCCCACTCTAAAATATGTTACTCTAATCTCACTATTGCTCACTTGTGCCGCGAGATACGCCGAAAGGATTTATGCTGATGGGGCGTTATAGTATTGTCGCATCATCATCATCTGACGAATTGGCGAGGGGCGTTCTTTGTTACGCCGGGTAATCGCTGTTGTACGCAATCTCTCATTGGACGTATAGCAGAGTGGGTGTGGTTTAGTAGCAAACTTTCACCAATGGATCCTCGTATCCCTACTCCAATTCGGGCGTTACCAAGATTTTCCGAATTTTTCCGTGGTCATCACCTCCTCCACCTTTCTCGTTTAAAGCAACTTAACGCGGGACCCGTGTGAATACTGGTCCCAAAGTTTGTGTAGTAGAGGAGGTAGATCTCTCTGCCCGCGCATCCTCCCGTCAGCAACCGCTCGAACGAGAGAAGAAGAGAGGCTGCTTTCTACCTCGACACTCTGCCACGAGCTACGACGAGCCTCCAGTGTGTTTTTACGCGGGCGCTGAGTAAACGAGACGCTTGTTGTGTATCATAATACACCCGCGACACCCGTGCGCCTGTATCCAAACTAAACCTGGGGCCTACTGAAGGAAACCTGCCAACCTCTCACGTTCGTTTCACGACAAATGTGAAGAAAACAATTTCTTTTTCTTCCGCCTTTTTTTTCGTAACATCTCGAATGAGGAGATTGACAGACGGAGAAATCGTGAAAATTTACGGAAGAAAACGACGATAAATACCATCGTGAGTTCAATTTGTGTTTTTGGCATTGAAATAAACGGTGAAACAGTGAAGACAATCTCTTGTTAATGAAATGATGCTAAAGTGATTTATGTGTTGAAGTATGACAGTGCTTTGAAGAATTAGGTAATTGATCGTGAGTTATTCAGTTGTGAATGACAAGTGGTAATTGTGAGTCAAGTCCATAATATTGACATTCAAATATTGATATAAAATGCACACATTGTTTGGTGAACAAAATGCTTATTACCGGCACGCGACGGCAGTGCCGGTTGGCATGGGTGCATCATCTTATCCAGGAGTTGGTGCAACTCCAGGATATTATGAACAGTATCGTTATGGTGGTTATGCAACAGCTGGTGGATATCCTGTTACTGGAATTACTCAACAGCACATGCATCATCCTGGTAAGGATATGGTGAAACCACCGTACTCCTATATCGCACTCATAGCAATGGCTATTCAGAATGCACCAGATAAAAAGATCACTCTTAATGGGATATATCAATTTATTATGGAACGTTTTCCTTATTATCGTGAGAACAAGCAAGGCTGGCAAAATTCCATTAGACACAATTTGAGTCTGAATGAATGTTTTGTGAAAGTTCCACGAGACGATAAGAAACCTGGTAAAGGCAGCTATTGGTCACTAGACCCAGACAGTTACAATATGTTTGACAATGGATCTTACTTACGACGACGAAGACGTTTCAAAAAAAAGGACGTGTTGAAAGAGAAAGAGGAAGCCATGAAGCGCCAAGGAATTGTCGCAGATAAACGTGAAGACACTAAACCAATTCTAGCAAATGATTCGACGAAAAAACTCTCTCTGGCAGAATGCAAACAGCCAAAAAGGGAACCAATTAATGATCAATCACATTGTTTGGCAAATGCTGGCACGGTCTCAAAATACGGAAATATCCCGGAGAATAAAATTGCCACAAGTAGTGCTAGCGTTATTCAAACTAATATGGGACATCAAGCGACGGGTCATCAGGTTCAACATCAATCTCATCAGGTACACCAAGACGTCACTATGTCTGATGTCTCGATGGGACTTGATCCTACAAGTTTTAGCGTCGATGCTTTGATGACGACAAGAGAAAACGGGGCATTAATGAATAGCCGAGATCATCCCTCACATCATTCCCATGGCATTCAACATACACACGGACATTCAGCACATTCACACTCATCTATCATGTCCACATCAAGAGATCCCATGTCGACCGTCGGTAGTAGAGACCATTCCGCAGTGACCACGACTAGCACAACCACCGCAGCGGCGGCAGCCATGATGGCATCTTCAGGTTATGGACACGTAACACCTTCGCGAGGTAATCCAAGTCCTCCTGGTACAATGTACTCTCCTTATTGTCCAACATCAGCGACGGGATACGTTATGGATCATACGGATTACAATGCTGCAACTGCTAGGAATCACAGTGCTGGTCACACCCAATGGTATCAAGAAGCAGCTAGTCCCGATCCAGCGGCCATCTATCAAGACACACAATCGCCGAGCTGTCAACTCTACAGGTAAGTTTTTTTATTAAAATTGATATTTCCTTCGTGGAAACAATCTGGATGAAATGATTCGTTATTTGTGATTGGTTATCACAGTCTGATGAGTTTCACTTCTGTGTCACCAGGTCGAGTCCACCAACACCATTATCCACAGGTGCCGCACCATCACCACCGCTTTATCATAGATATTATCAAGATTGCAACGCAGTCAACAGCAGCGGGAATTTACCAATAACGCTTCACAAATACTGAGAATACCGATCAAGGTCTCAACGAGGCCTTGATGACTCCGTAATCAACACCAATCATCATCTTCATTCTAATCACATGCATCATCATCAGCATCAACCGGAGTACGATCCAAATTTGGTATACATCAAACAGGAATGGACCTCACCGGACGAACTCTCTAAAGAATGGAACTGAAATTCAGAACAACTTAGAGAAATAAATGTTCAAACCGAACACGGAATCCCACCGAATTCATAGGAGTAGAGTGACGTTTTGCTAGTGGTGATACGGAAAAAAAAGAGTCTTACGTGCTACGATCGAAGGTCAATGCATAATGTATATTCATCAGCTGTACAAACTCATCAGTACGAACTTCCCGGACCTGGGTTAACATTTTTGATACGGACAAGACAATTTGATATTGAAATGGGAGATAAAGAATTTTTTATTCTCTCTACAATTCTATCGATCTTTTCTTTCTGATAATTTTTTTTTTCGCTTATGTCACTACTCAACGCCGTATTGCATCTGTGTAAACCGAGACCGACGTGCAAATATCGATCACCGTGATGACGATTCATATCCTCCTTTTTTTTTTTTAACTGGCATCTTTATTTGCCAATTGTCTGATGCGGTTTTTTCCGTGAACGAATCGCGCACGAAAAAATGTGACTCCACACGAGGACGAATCAAAGACATTTCCTCATGATCGATCATCACGGAAGTTAGCCTGCCACTTCTTGTCAATATTTTTCTATCGATTTCTTTTGTTCTTCACAAAACTACCGAATATTTTTACCGTCACATTGAAAGACTAATACGAAATAAATGGACGGCTTAAAAAATTTCGCATTTAATATAAATATACTATTGAAAACGCCATTCCTTGTCAAACATCAAAATGTGCAAGACGTGTATATATTGAATCATTAGATGAAGAAAGCTGAGATATATTTATTAATAGTAATGGAAAACTAAATTGATCAATAACGATTAACAATGTGAATAAAATATTAGGAACATGCACTAGCACCTGATGAGAAAGTGAAGAGCACTGTGGTCAGTGTATAGAACATGTAAATTCAAATTTATAGTTAGATCGAACATTGACGATTTCTATTCGTTACATGCAAGCCACACCTCTTGCTTGTATGATAATATTACAATAAACAAAGATTATATAAATAATAGGGAATATAGAATAAAAAAAGTTAAAGTATAGCAAATATATTATTATGTATATAAATATATGTGTAAAATAGTGCACGAATGGATGTCTGATATATTGATGATCACAATTATAGATCGTTATTATTATGTTGTCGGCTAAGAATATTTCGTGCGGACGCGAATATTCCCGATGAAATATTTAAAGAGAAATACAATAATAATAATCATAATATAAAATCTTTAATCATTTATTTATTCATTGAATCATTTCATCATAAAAAAATTCATCAAAAGAGAAAGATCGAGCAGTAAAAACGAACGTTTCACCTCGAAGTCAAATAATTTAACTTCGCCAAGTGCACAAATCACTTGTGCATACATGATTGTGCAAATATGTGACAATAGTATTATACGTCAATTAACATTGAAAGTTAGGGGGCAAACATTGATATCGGTGTATGCGCCTGAGTCATAAATTAAAACACTTGTGAGTATTTCACGAGGTTCACATGTTTTTAGTTAACTTCACACAGTGCTGATGGGTGAAATGATAGAAATGTACGAGTATGCCAATTCAATGTGTAGATCTGACGAATGGACATATGAAATAACCTCTTAGCGTTCAACAAAACGATATTGTGAACGAGCATCAACTTTACATTCCATCCAGAATGTCCAAATTCAATTGTTGAAGTGGATTTGGGGATTCGGTTGTATGCAACTTCGAGGCAAATTCTATTTGGTATATATTTCTCATTCTTTGTGGTTGGTTTGGAGTTTTTCATGAAAGTTAGAGTGAGAAAGGGAATCTGTACAGAAAAGGGATTTTTCTGAAGGGCCGAAGCTTTGGCGTGGGTGGTCGACGACGGATTGCCAAGTATCCACTGCAATAGCCCCGAGCTGGGATTTTGCCGCATCTGCCCTGAAACACGTGCTCTGGATAAACGAAGGGAGGAGAAGGCGGAGAAAGACTTTAAGCTTTCGGTTGTTCGCTGTTGATGATGTCGTAGCATACAGCCAATCTGTTAACTTTGATGAATGATCACATGAAGTATCAATTGGTCGTTAACACATTCACAACAAATATCATGAATATGGGTTTGATGTTTTCGGAATGTCTACATCAGTCCTTATGTCGTTGATGTGGAGAAATTCTTCAGACAGAATTCGTGCTCCAGCCATGTTTGACGTTCGTTAAAAATTTTTATTGCTGTTCATTTGCAAGAAGTTTGGTCCACAACCAATAAACAACAATTGATAACAATTTATAATTTCCGAGAGTTTGTTATTGATAATAAAATCACACACTAGTTCACTCACATCATCAAAAAATTTCACCGAGGACGAAATATCACGTTGAATGCCTCAGAAATTTCGTTATTCTCTATCATACCTTCACTTCCTCTTTTGATTTCCAATTATTCACGAATTCTTGAAAGTCTCTGTGAATTCGTCGATTTTACAAGATGCCTCATTAGAAATAACTCACGAAGACAAAATATTTTCTCATTTACAGTCAAAAAAATTTTGCTCCAGAACTTTATCAATTGAAAGTTAAATTGTCGAGTTTGCACACAGGAATTTAGTTATACCCTGTGTATATAGACATATTGTTAGATTTAAATACAGGAACATGAGAGGGTGTGTCCCTTGCTCGAGGGGTGCGAAAGTCACACCCCCTATGTTCGCAACGCAATTCACTCGTGAGCCTGCAAGACAAACATACTCAACTGATCCTTTTTCAACTGTCTTCTTTGTAAATACCAAACTGGTTATATGCTCAGTTTGCATAAATGCTTTGCTCAAGCTCCCACAAAATTCTTTTTCATCAATTACGTACAATTACATCCATCCATATTCCATTTCCATTTTTTTACCATTGTATTCATCTGCAAAACAAACATATGCATTCGTTAAAATTGCTAATTTCAATTAAAATTATTTCTCCATTCTCATTTCACTGAATCGTATTCAGCTGTGAAAGAAAAATAATTTTTCTTCCCCTCACCACAAATTCATTATGATGATTGACGTAATTAATTTTTTTTCTTAAACGATGGGAGGAGACGAAAAACGTTGAGCGACGACGAGAGGCTTAGTAAAACAAACAATTTGGTCTTTTCTCGCTGGTCTTATTACCAAGACGTCTCTCCCTCGTTTTACTTCATCTCTCGCTCGCCCTCATTGTCACCGTTGTCAAATTCTCGCGTACATAAACGGAAGTCACGCTTCGTGGGAAAGCAATAAGTCTCCTCTACAAACGCCTATCATTTCGAAAATCTTCACGAAAAAGATTTTTACATATAAACATATGGAATTACAAATTTAATCTCAAATTGAACAGCCGATGTAACAAATAGAATTTTTTTATAAACTATTCGTATAAAACAACATGAAATATTAAATGTGAAAGATGCTGGGGATGAAGAACAGCAATAAAAAATTGAAGGAAATCGCGTGTGATGAATTGTTTTATAGATGAAATGAGTGGTTGAAAATTCAACCACAAAACGGAGCCACAGGCGCACATCTATTGTCGATTATACATCACCCAGAGCGTTTTCACATCGTCTATATCACATTCGCTTTCTCTATCTAACTTTCGTACTCGCTTTTTACTCACTATACAATTTCTCGAGCAATTTTCTCATCTATATCTATATACACTTCGTGAGAGAAACGAACAGGTGCATCATTTCCCAGATATCCCTACGGCAGAACATGAAACTCAAATCGCGCGCTTCTATCTCTACGCCCCATAATACTTGTCTACAACTTGACCTCAACATCACATCTCATGAATTAATGAATTCACATGTATAATTTTTTTTCTTTCCTCCTACTCAACCATTTGTGAAACCATTTAATTATACACCACCACATCAATTGTCATCTTTCGTGGAATAAACATTCGATGAACATCACGAAAATAATTTCTCACTAATGATGTGACAAAGCCAATCAAATTTAATGAATTATTGATCGATTCAGTGGTTGATTCGATTTTCAAGTATTTAGCGATGTTCATTTGGAAGGAGCTGAGACATTTATTCGTCACGAATCGTCAATTCTCTGTGGAAGGAGTTGGAATGGATTTTACAGTTAATTCAAAAATGAAAAATTGTCGAAACGACTCACTTGGGAATTTGTGAAGGTTACTTGCTATCATGACTATCCCATCTCGATATATCACTACATGACATGATCAATAATTTATAAAATTTATTTAAATCATAGTCAATCATTAAAATAAAATTATGAAAAATCACAAAAAAACATGTAATCCACTTAAATGAAAGAAAATAAACTGAAAGTTATTTCTCCACTGCGTCTTTTCTCACAGCACATCAATAAAACAATAAACATCCCGAATGAATAGAGATCAATCATTGAATAACCTTTCGACGAAGATAATTATTTCTCTCAATTTTTCCCAAATAAATCTCTAAACTAAATTGTTCATTTAACAGTATTTACAGCAGACTGAATCGAAGCGCCACGCGCACAATAGGTAGCAAGGGAGATATTTTTTTACCGATCAAAAATTAAATTCAAAAGCAAATAACATAAAGACATACAGATATAATTCCGTATACGATGTGAGAGTAGAATTGGAGCGAGAGCAAAAGAGCAGAGGTAGCGAAAGTGGCAAGTCAACCGAGTGATTCTTCTGTTGTACAATGTACATGTCTGTCGCCCCAGTCCATTGTGTTGTTTTATTTGTAGTCGCCGCAATAGTGCGCAAAAGTATTAATCGCACTGTGTACATTTCAATGAGTGCATATATGCGTAGATAGATATTTATCCTATCGGACTCGTAGGAAGAATGAAAAAAAAAAATTCTTTAACGCAGAATTAACTTACCCGGGAGCAAAAGATGCATCGCAACTCGAATGAAAAAATATAATACACCGATTCATACCATTTTACATCTCATCATCGATACTCCTCATAAATAATAGCACAAATATTATACAAAGCATTAATGACGTGAATTTTTTCAATATTTTTTCCGATAAAATTTCACCCTATCCGCTGTTCTATCATCTCTCTACACATAAATGAATGAAATTCAAGTTCATTAATTGAAAAGTTTTCTGAATAAACTTCAGTGTACAGATATGATGTCAAAGTAGTTGCACATTGTTAGGGGTTACACAAATTTCGTACAGAGTGCAATTCATCACAGATCAACAACACAATCCAAATGATAAAACTGAAAAAATGGAGATAACCTCCATGGAATAAATAAATGTTCCAGAAAGTAATTCAACTATTTTTCTTGTGATGAAATCAATTTTTTGATCGAAGGATGCGATTAAATTGAAAGAAAAAAAAAAAGGAAAAATGTTCACTGATGTGTAGTTGAAATTCATGCCAATAATTATGACATCAAATATAAAGTTGCTCGGGGCAAACATTATTCGTGTTTTCATACCGACATTAATCGTGGCCGAAGCGCATGTACACACATCACAGTGTACATATACCGCGTGTATGTATATGTATGAATATATGTAAATGTGTTATATCTATATAAACTCGCATCCGGCGTGTTTCACATTGACGACTTTATTCGGACCGCCCCAGTCATGGATTGCTCGGTAATTTCACGAGTTTAATTGATCCGATCGTATAGAAATATACATATGTGTAGGTGTTGTGCACACGTACGTGCGCACATTCGTGTCAGAGCGGATATGGGCCCTGAGGCCATGTTGGCGCGCAACGCGTTATTACGCATTGAATGCAGACAAATATACACCCTAAACGGGTAAATTTAATACAATGCCATTATGTTTTAATTCAATTACCAAAATCTATTAAATTTCTTACAGCCACAGTTTCTATTCATGAAAATTATCTGTGTAATATAAAAAAGCCAAAGATAATTAATTTTTTGATATAAGAAAGAATAATTGGAAATTTCAATCCAGAATTTTGAAAAGATGAATTTTCAATCTTCGAAATTGTTAGCGATCGTTTGATGTTTTACTTTGATATTAATTGTTCAACAAAATATTGATCCTCATGACACTTTTCATCTAAAAAATAGTGAACAATTTATTTTGAATTGAAATTCGTATTGCATTATTAAATGAAGCTGCAATACTGATTGCACCCGAATAAATTGTCCGAACAATACCGAAAATTCGAACAGGAATGAAATATGATTTCGCAATGTTCGATAATAGAAAATAATTCATTCAAAATAACACTGAACGAAATGATTTGTTGGGAGACACCCGCCACACATCACCAGAAAAGAGTTTGAAAGAATTCTTGGAAAAATCTCGACAGATCCATTGACGCATTTTAAACTATATCCCGAAACATAAACAAGAAGTCATGGGTGGGTCTTGTGAGTGCGCGCGCGCGTGTGTGTGAACTACATAATATACATACGTGCGCAATATGACACGACGAATGTATATACATAGTTATACGTGTGTGACAGGAGGGATATATATGCGCATACGTATGGGGGTTGAAAAACCCTAAAATTAGCCCTGAAGCGGACATACAGAAGCGAAGAAGCGTGCATGAAAAGCAAAATGGTATATAACCGTCGTGCGATGCTCGGGCACCCACACGCGGCGAGAGCGTGAAAAAATGCTTACATTATCATCTGTAATTTTATAAACAACTACTGCCAGCCTACTCTCTTCACTCGTGCATATACATACACATATGTATATGTGTGGCAAACGCGCAAGAAGAGATGGGGTATATAAAAGTGAAAACCACGCGCCCGCATTGCGGGTGGCCGAAATGGGTCGTGGGACTCCAATGTTCATTACAATAATTTTGTGCTATAATTAACGTTTTATCAGGATTTTTTTTTCTTGTTGAAACATCCATCATGAGAAATGTGGGGAAGGATTTTTTAGTTAATTTTACGGCTAGAAATATCATTGAGGAAACAAAAAAATTGGTTTGGTGGTTGGATTGCATTGGAATTTATTGGCAGTGATGACAAAGTTCTCGGCCATTAGATTAAATGTTAAAATCGGAGTGTTTTAAGATTTTTTGATTTTGGAGTAAAATTCTTGACTAACACTAATTTCTTGTTATGGATAGTTACTATTGAATATTTTCAACAATTTATTATATTTCGTCGATGAAATTTCGGAAGACAATTGTAAAGTTGTCAACAAATTTGAGAATATAGAAATAAATGGAAGAATGTTTGAAGATGTCTGAATTTCGAAGAATATAATTATTTCTAGCAGGCAAAGTATTCAAGTACAGATGACAACGTCAGGACCGCCGCAGTCGCGACATTCTGCAGTAATCAGTGTGATGGATGCTCTGCTAACGAGCACACTCGATGATTGACAAAATATTCTCAGTCACTTAGTGCGCATTTTTAGTGTACTTGATTTTAAACAGAAATGAAATAAACTGTTAACTTTTAAACGACATATTAAAAGACCATTTGAATTATTATTCAACTAATTATCAAGAGGGAAAATAATTCTTGTAGTAACGAAAAAGCACTTCCACTTGAACTTGGCGTCAAAACAAATTTTCTTAACATCCAATCTGCAACAACTGAAAATCATTCCCACGCATTGTTTTCCAAAAAATACCCGGGCATTATATTCCTATTCGCTCCGATTTACTTGACTGAATATTTCGTTTTGATATGTTGTAGATTACGTAATGTGTATTTAGAATGGAGGGAGCGAAAGGAATCTGAAAAATAAAATGGAGATGGAAACATTGAAGAAAACAAACGAAAAGAAGGTCTTAAGCCGCTTCAGACACGCTCTGACAGAGCCATTATTGTTGCCGTTTGGTAGCGTGACACCGCAGGAGGCATGCGCATATAATAGACTTGCGTAAGGTATACCCAAAACTCCCTACGTTAAACGATGTTCAATTTACCATGAAATCCGCATGTAGACCCTGATGAAAACACCATTATTTACGTACCAAAACATATTCGTATATCAATTTTTGATGTTCTTTTCTAAGCAGTCATTCAATTCAACTAATTACACAAAGAATAGCCATTTACTCTAGCCATCACTTCTGTTCCATTGTATTCATCTTTATTTATAATTAATAGAACGATATCAAATAGAATATTTCGTAATAAATTTTATATTTATATTCATATGTTAGATTGTGTAAATAATATTGCCTGTATCACAATGGAAATTAATTTTACACTTGATGCCTTTCATGGGATCACCACTCCATCATTCTGTCGGTTACAATTAGAGATGGATAAAAAGAGATGAAGAAAAAAAAAAGTGAAAAGGAAAAGAATAAAAATAAAATGAAAAAAAAAAAAAAACGTTTGTCGACTTCTGGACACGTCGTGCATTCTCGTAACAATTATTTCATTTGCTTCATTCATATATCACATGTTGAAAAATGCACACGTCATCTTATTGAACCGACAAAATTCTCAACATCTTTATACGCACATTTAAAAATTTCATTCAACAATATATATCTGATAAAGTATTAAAAACAAATATGTATTCTTGAAAATCATGGAAATGATATCATAAATAATATGTACTTTCAATGATATATGATTAAATAACAATAGCAATAAAAAAAAATTCATAAATATCTGGAAAAATATATTTGTACACTGGATCAATAAATGATTACCGAATAAAAAATCATCTCACAGTATTTTGCATGAAAGTTCAAGGTGAATTTATACTAACAAAATACCAAACGACAAATTTATTTATTAATGGCATTTGCATGCGTAATTTATCTCCCGAAGACACCAATAAATTATTTTCATAGGGAAATTGATGAAACTGAATGTACTTCAGTAGACAGAGTATGAAAATAAATATTTTCAGGAGCATTAACGTATATTTTGGTTCGATTCTTTCATCTACTTTCTGCTAACAAGTCATGTGGAAAAAATTGTAGCATTAGATATTTTCAGGAATATAATTTTACAATTGTGTCAAACATTGTGTTCGGATAAATTATTTCTCTTCTCAACCAAAATATTATCGATCAAAATTGTAAGTAGAAATATTCGTAAACGCAGACATTGAATAAAGAGCAAAATGTGTAATTGAAATATTTATGTTCGACAATTGTTCAACAATAGTACAAATAATTTATTTATTGACTTGTTGAGAAATATTCAAGTATATAAATGCATACGTTTCATGAATGACTTTGTGGCAAAGTCGCTGTTCCATAGATCGCGAGTCTGTAAACGCTCAAAAGCGTCGTGGTAATGGAGCGAGAGGAAGACGGGTGTAAAATAAAGTTCCTCGCCGCCGCCAGAATAAAATAAAAAGCTAAAATTAAACAAAAAGACAAAATAATATACGCACGTCCAAAGTGACGAAAGTGAAGCAAAAAAAAAGGGGGCAAATGCGAAGAAGCAACAGCCGGGGCGTGTGTGTCCCGTCGTTCTCTCAGCTCTTATATACTCACTTTTGCAACGGGCCGTTCAACCATTTTATTGCAAATGTGTATGTATATACATGCACGAGGACGAATAGAGTGAAAAGATTGGCAGGAGAGAGAAAATAAAATACTGAGGTTGAAACCCATCAGGCGAAAGTGTAGAGAGGTTAATTGAGCAGAACAAACAAGAATTTGTGAATATTTTGTTCAATAGTTCAGAGACTTTTCAAAAATACTCAAATCAACATTTTCCAGTCGTTTTATTGAATATTTAGACGGTAAAAAAATTCATTTGTATGACAATGTGTCAATATTTTATGAAAAAAGGTGAAAAAAAATTCTAGAGACGTGGGGACTTTCTACGGGGGGTTGTTTACGCCCCGGAATTTCCAAACCGACACCAGGAAACATTAATTCGTAGGCGAGAAACGAAACCAATATTCCTTCGATGACATGCAAAGATTCTAGTAGATTAAGATAAAACAAATAATAAAAAAAATGTGTAAAGCCCAAAACCTCCCTCTCAAACTCTGGGAGAAAGTTTACTTAGAAACGTGTCAGCATATACAGGAACTGTGAAAACGCCCACATCGAAATATTCAAAAACATCTATATAGATGTACACAACGTACGTCGGTGGCCTTTTTAAAATAATTCTCACTTTAGTTTCCTCCTTTCGTCCTTCTTCTTTCGACATTCTCCGACTCATTGAAAATGTCAACGTTTTGACTGATTGCTCGAAATACTTTTCAAAACATCACGCGCAACTTCGAATCAAATCATTGATCGATGGGTAATGTTCGTGACGCCTCAAATGAAGATATTTTTTCATTTCATGCAATGAATAATTTTTCATATTCATAACTTTTCAAATTTGTCGGATCAGTTCGTGGTGATTTTGAAATTTTCGCCTCAATATTCAACTGGGTTTTATCAAACAAAAACTGTTGGGATAGAGGAAACGGTTCGTTCATCCGTTTGTCCATTCTAGCATGACCACACACCTGGAAAATATGCCGCAATTAATTTGGATATCCGCAGAATACAAATTAAATTTGAATAATTGAGTGAAAACAAAAGACTGAAAATATTTTTGATAACTCACATGCGAGTTTTGGATAGAAGAAAAAAGTTTGAACGCATGACAGTTACGTACGATGAATCACTTTGAGAATTTTTTCTTTCAACTTTACACTCGTATGCTCATATTGCCTCGAAATGAGAAGTCGTCACTTGAGAGACCGGAAAAACATCACGTCTATATATTCATGAAGCCACGTGACCTATGCACACGACCTCACACATACACACATGGACCGAGTGTTTTCTTATTCTTTTTTATTCCACAGTTTTTTCTCTCCCTCTATTTCCCATCTCTTTTTACATTTTCCGCATTCTAACAATGTCACACAGTAAATTTTGACTTACACACATGGAGATATTTCAATATATCACACACTTGTGTGGATACATGTGAAAGACGAAAGTCGCCAAGCAGTCTGGAAGAATCACTGAAGACTCGACCACAACACTTGAGTCTCTAACTTTTCCAACATATTCCTACTCATGATTATCCTATAATGCTGAGGGTTGGAATTTAATGGATGACGAGGTGACTCGTCAAGTGGTAAGCGAGAAGTTTAAATATTTGATTAGGAATACCAACGGAATTCAATACATCAACTTACATTCCTTTCGTGCACCATAAAAATTAATAGAAATAAAAATTCTAAAATACTAAATCAAGGTAAAAATTTACTCTAAAAACTTCCTTAATTTACATTTTTATATATCAAGTATGAAAAGTATTAATTATTCAATACAATAAATCTAACGAAGTATAAGAAATGAAATAAAGCATAGAAATAAAAAGAGAAATTTCTTTTTTTAAGATGTAAAAATACAAAGTGCAGTGACGCGCTGTCAGAACTAAAATTCCATCACAATTCACTGGTGCTCTCGAATCCACTTGAAAATCATGGTATACGAGGATCAAGCAAAGTGCCAGACTGTGAGGAGCACCAAAGAAGAATAAGAAGAAGAAAGCGAAAATGAGAATCAGAAAAGAGTTTATATATACATATATACAGGAATGAGAGCTTTCGAAAGATGAATGAATCAAATGAAATGGACAAAGTGACTTGGAACTTGGTCCCCATCATATGCCAACATGAACACCCACTCAATGGAGAATGATGGAATTAAAATTGGTGTGGTCACTTGCTTCGTTTTTTTTTTTTTTTCATGCCATATACAGGAGGAAGCAAAGATTCTTGCATCACTCGTCACTCACATTCTAACCGAGTATATACACCATGTGCAGTTAATGCTGTGTCATTGGATGTTGTGGGCCAGCTTCATACATACGTGAAGACATCTCTGCCATGAATTGAAATCCACATAACTAAGTTGAAAATGCTCACAATAAAAAATCAATTCCAACATTTTATTCCATTTCACAACATAACTGTTCAATTGTAATCAACCCAAGAAATGTGACTGAGGAGAATTTGAGTGCTCCATCCAGAAAAATGTAGAAGGAATCGTCCAGTCTTGAAATGAGTACCAAGTTGTCTTTAGTTATTCATTCGTTTCTTTCAATTAAAGAATCTGCCAATTTTGTCATATAAGTTGTTGTACATTCAAGGTCCAATGCAATACGAGTTACGTTGAAGTGCGTCAGTAACTATTCTAAAAATTTCCGCTTCCTGACAATCTTTCCAAGATCGAATGGCTGAAGTCCATACCACTGGCCATGAGCAAAAATATCTCCTGAAAATAATTTGGAATGGAAGTGAATCTTAAATATCCAGAACAAATAGAAAATATGAATTAATGTATCACCAGACTTCATATAAATGGAAATGGAATAAAATAGGTATACAGCGAAAAGACAACATGGAGAATTCACTGTTAGTTGAAGTCATATATACCTATATAATAGATGGAAGCAAAGAAAAACGTCGAGCAGTCTACCCACTGGCTTTCTCTCTATACACCGCTGTTGATTTTGGCTGGTAGCCGCGATTTAGATTTTGGGACGGATGGAAATATCGGCTGGCTAAAATAAATCGACTCGTAATATAACCGTCGACAAAACGACAACGATATATATCCTTCATGCCAAACGATGACAACTTCTACCAACCGGTCATTGCTGAATTGGAGAAAAAATTCCACTGGAAAAATAATGTTTGTCCGTGGGAATTCAAATGACGTAGGCGAGCGTGTGCAAAGGAAAAATGACAAACTTATATACATGGTACATTGGATGGTTCAATATTCGGAAACGAATCGAAAGGGGCAATGTGAGTGTGCGAACAGCAACATGAAAGGAAAAAAAAAAAGAGGAGCATTCACCTGTCAACTTCACACTATGAGATTCTTCACGCTGCACACACTGCACTTTTTTTCCTCGTGTCTTTTTATTTTCTCTATCCCTCTTCTTCCTTTTTTTTTTTGTATCGCCACTATCTTTACTTTGGACCTGTACCTATATACACAATCACGTTGTCTCGTGGCTCACACTAGAGGTCTCACACCGTTCGCCTACCAAAACATCACCGTAACCCACCATTTGACTCCATTCTTCCCCATCCACCGTGAAACAGCTTAATATAATCCTATTTGAGAATATGGAGATGACAATGGGACACATACTACCTAACTCATGGTAACTATAGTGAGTTTCTATTGGGCCACTGAACGTGACTGAAAATTATTTACTCGTTTATTTAATGTCACCATGAGAAAATCTGACAGATAACTCGTCCAATCTTTTTCGTCTTTGCGTTTCTATAAATAGATGGCTCATCAAAATAAAAAGAAGCATGAAAAGATTTTCAAGGTTTGTTTCAATCACTTCGATTACGGTTTTCAATACATATCGATGAATGTACATTGTACATGTGTATGTACGTTGGTTATATGTATAAGTTGAATCTTTAAAGTATCGTATAATAAAATGTTCTCATAGAAATTTCAAATGAAATTGCTTTCATAGTCTCACATCTCTATTCCATTTTCCTTCCACCGAGTTCTCTGTAGCGTCACTTTCTCTGATCGTGTCCCTCTTTTCTCGCTCAATTCAAACATAAATCATGGAGAATCATAAATTTTCAGTTAAATCCAGACACATCCACACTTGGTCCTGATTTTTTTATGTCATATCTCATTTACCACTTGTTCAAACAAAGAAATTTCCTCTATTCATAAATCCCAATATCAATAGTGAATTGGAAATATGTTTGATGTTTTAAGAAACATCCCGAAACATTTTTATCTCTCGAAAGTTTCATTTCATTTGGTTTTTTATAGTCCGAGTTATATTGTGGGCATTTTCTGGGCACACGTGTTTCCGACAATGGAATACAGGACTTGCAGATGTAACACGAGATAACCACCGGAACCGGATGCTCTTTTGGTTAAGACAAAGAACTAACCGCGACCCAAAACCAAAAGAAGCCCAGATCTTTTTTTTTTTCATCTGTATGCAATTTGTTTGCTGAATGAATTTTTTGTTTCAACTCCCCCATGACGAATATATATCAGGGAAAAATTACAGGGAAGCTACATATGGATAGGATGCCCTATGTATCCATTTACTATTATAAAAATGAAATGTTTACAGATGTAAAGAATAACTACATTGAGTGGTGGACTGAGTCAAAACGATAACACTCCAATGTACGTCATGTTTTGAAAGATAAATAAATCCCATTAATGTGCATAATGAGTTGATAAACTCCCACATAACTACAAAAAAAAATAATTTGCACTAGAATGCATGAGTGAAGAGCAAAAACAAAAATAGAGCTTCATTTTATAATAATTGGAAAATAATTAAACCAAACTCTCACTCGAATTAATTAACCATTAATTTTCCTGTTTTCTAAAGCAATATCCAGTGTTCATGATAAACAAAAATTTTCCGCTCGCATATATATGGCTTGATTGAATAAAGCAGGATTTGTATATCGTGACCGAGATTTCATAGAGCAATTGAAGTATGCACTTGAACGATCATTGGTTATACACACACACACACTACACAACCATTTGCATATACTCGCATATAGTTGTGAATGTATTCAGTTGATCCAACTGCGCCATGAACACGTGTCACGTCGTTTAAATTGAAATATATCTCCAACACTGATCCCGGAGATTGACTACACACTCGTGTCATTTCGAACGGTAAAATAATTGTCCAACATCTATAAATGACATGATCAGTTGAAATGAGTGATACTGCGTCAATAATTCTTCTAGCAAATGTATAGTTGATAAAAAGGTCTTTCCTGTCTTCCTATCTCTCAATCTTGAATTACATTAGTGTGGAGATGTTAGCCTATTATGAACTCATAGCATAAAGCAATACATTGTCCAATTGGGTCTGGTCATTTGCAACTTCATCGAAAATTCCATGATGGCTGCTATGATTTAGAAATCATTGATTGCAGTTATCTTTTCGAAATTCACCATTAAAATTCATGGTATTCATATTCAATTGTGATGTTTCGAAACTTTGAACACGCTGAATTAGACACGTTGTTACAATTTGCTTATAGAAATCTCATATTTTTCCCATAACCCTCTTTCTCAGGATTAACCGCGTACTTTCCGTCTTTACAGAAACATGTCAGGATGTTCTTCTGGTGGCTATACATGGATTGTCGCGTCCAGGATTATAACGAAGGAACAATACGTGCATCAGAACGACTTTCTGCACCTCTTTTCTCATCCTCTTCCTCTTCTTCTTCTTATTCGTTTTTCATTCTTACAATATGCTCTCATAATTCGCCTTTATATTCTTTTCACGACAATGTAGTCTCTCTACAATACATTTCAGTGAACAAGCGAGGTGACTTGGACCACCCGCATCCGTCATTTAACAGATTATCCCAGAAGGTGGTATCGTGTCAAAACACCAATGGCATATTAAAATCGTTGTCCAATTACCTTCAGACTAGCTTTTTGGCTATGTAGTTTATGAAGACTTCAACACAATTCCATGAAGACTGGTATCGTCACAATATCACATGTCTTTCAACAACCTGGAAAAATGATCTCCACATACGACGTCATCAGGATTCCCTATGAATGTTCGATACATTGCTGTATATATATGAAATATACACGTTGAATCTGAAACAAATCGCCTTTCATTATCATCTCCCTTCATTTACATCCACTAAGTATAATCCAATTCTTAACCCACACATTCACAATTATTTCTAAACCACCAACTCTCCAGAAGTACTCTAGCCATATATTGAAATCAGTAATTCCTAATCCCTCAAAAAACTGAATTTATCCAATTGTCATTATCCGAAATAATGAACTTAAATAAATACTCGATATTTTTCTTTATTTTAAAATACGAAAAAAAAAGAGTTTCATCGTTCCCTCTATCATTGTCAAGTACCTGAATACAGAAGCCGTCAACGTTGGCGCAATGGCCGCGCATGTCCAGTTTGTTGCTTATGTTGAGCGTACAAAAGGCCTTCCCACTATATTTTTCTTACCCACCTCCGCCCCTCGTAACACTCCTTAATAGGGACGTGTGCTAACTCTCATATGATGGATACGTGGGAGTGTAGCCCCGTGTGGTTCTATTGGGGAATGTACACTCAGCATATGTGTGTATTCTCCTATATAGAGTGTACACGTCCTGTCCGTTAACTGACAGCAATATGGCTACCGCTTCTGCGAATGGGAAAGGTGGATGAGAGGCGTGCGTTTATGTGTACATATGACTGACTATATTAACCCCTATCAAAAGGTTTCACCGGGCACACTCAATTCTCCCCCACCCATTTACCAACACACATCCACTCTGCACTGAACCAACGAGAAAGGAGAAAATTAATGACCGTTTGTCCAATAAGAACCCGTTGATGCAAGTGACACGCACCTATCCAAGCATATCACTTGTTTATCTGTTTGACACTAATGATCATCAATAACTAACTTGATAATTCTCGTAGTGTTGGAGTTCAAGAAAAGTGTTGGCGAATCAGCAATGAATTCCGATGATGAAGATCCTGGTGAATTCCAAATCACATCATCAACCAAATGAGGAAAAGTAAAATCAGATCCGCAACTTTGTGACTTGCATTGGACATTCGACATTCGTTGTTGGAATATTTCATGCAGATAGTAGAAGATCCAGGGGTGAATTCAATGCATCCCTCCAAGTGTCCCTATCAGAGAGTGCAAAATTATGATGTATGAAGATATGGGGCTGCCAAGCAGTCTACTGAACAGTCATATGAAAGTACGAGCGTATAAGGGAGGGATAAAGATAGAAAGAACTAGATGTGCCTCTGTTTTCTCAGGCAAGCGACGCATACCGATATTTAGCAGCTCCTGTGTTTTTTCAACCAGCGGGGCAACTTCCTTATTGCCGTTCGTCGAGGAAGGAGACAAATAATTCTCACCCCGAGGCCGGTCGTTCATGTTTTACTTCTTTCTCTATCTTTCACCCTCTCATACTGACTCGTCACGTCTCGTCTGGTGCCACGCCGTCTGCCGAATGTATTTCACCGGACGTCACCCGTGCTTCCTACACATTTTTCTCCTCTTTTACTCTCCATCTTGATGCACTTCCTCCACGGCCGTAGTGTAAAGTGCAAAAACTATGCAACGGGTCAAAATTCGATGAAATAATATGGAGAATTACTGGAAGTGGTTCGCCAATATGTGGAAATTTACGGAATCCCTGGATAACGACTGGATATTGTTGTTTTCAAAATTGAAATGGATAGAATGCTGTACAAAAATATATACAGGTAGAGAGAAAAATATATGGATGGTTAGGGCAAGAAAACCAAGTGAGTGAGGGATAAGTTTCTTTGTTTGGTTAAGAAACAACAGGCGAGCGACGGAGCGTGTGGCATCAAATCAAACCAAATATATATCGTTCGTCTGTATCCTACACGGAAATGAATGCATTCATGTACTAAACAACAGAAAAAGGATAAAGTTGATCAATTCATTCAAACATTTTTATTATGCAATAAGAGAAGGCGAAACTAGGTAACAAATTTCTAACATTTCACCATGAAAACTCTAATTTTATAAGTTTGAACTGAGGAATGAAAGAACCTGAACGTAGTCCATTGCGGTAGAATGATGGTTAGGTTGTAAATCTGATGATAATTAAAATTAGCGACGGCTTCTTGCTAAGCGACCGCTTACATTCATCCATCCACGGTTCTTTGATGGGTCTTTTCCCAAGAACGAATAGCGTGAATGTTACAACCGAATGCATATATACCATATATATTGCGAGCAGTTTACTCATATCCGTTGTCGCTGTCCTTTGATGTCTTCATCAACATCGCCCCCTACGCATACGCCAACATCCAACATTCTCCTCCCGTTCTTATCTTTCTACGTGCAATATTTCCGTATTTTACTCTCAACTCAATACGTAAAATTTTTATTAATGAAAAATTGTTAAATCAGCATTGATCTCTACAGTCATCTCAAAAAATTAGAGTCATTGATCTTTGTGTTATCTTGATTGGTGTTGAGACTACCGTTTGTTTTTTACCAGTTCTTTCACTCGATTGATTTAAGGAAGAGGACTAAAGAGAGAAACCCTCGGGAAATTCCCATCCGTTATTAAGGGTTAACTGGTGGCGCCAATACCATTCACCAAGACTTAAATCAGTCTTTCCGTTTTTTCATACGCATTATTTTGGAAGCTAATCTATAGTGGCAGGTACAAGCGGTCGCAATAGGCGGCCCCTTCCCATTACTGACGATAGACCACAAACTAACACATTTCCGGGAAGAAAATATACTTACACTGGTTCATAAGTTGCCACGCGGCACTTTTTGACCTTTGCTAGAATATATCCGGGTTTTCGAGGCTCGCGCACGTATTGCCATCGAATGATTTCTCGGCCAACTATGAAAAATTCCTTTTTTCTAGTGCCGATATCTTTACTGTGCTGATATTCTAACGGTCTAATGCCACACGACCTCGTTCTCTTTTCGCACGATGATGAGATGCTGCTCCTTGAAATTTTCTCGTCTTACTATATTCAACTTTAACACGCCACCAGTTGCCCCACTACATTTTAAGTCTTTCCAGATGCGAATATTTCATGCTAAGCCGAAACAAATGTTGCGGAGAAAAACTCGGCGGATTTTTCAATATTTCATCTGCTTCGAGTCAGCACAACCTATTACTACATTTTAAGTTTCGTTTGTTAACATTAACTCTGTTGTCATTTCTCATCTGTAGGGGAAAATTAAATCTCAATAAAGACCAAATGATCAACGAGTTTCTCTAATTATGAATGATGTCAATGCAAAATCAAAAATGTGGCTATGGAAAGTCGTAAAGTAATAAAGGGGATTATTATACTTATACTGGAACATGAAGTGACACCCACAGTGTACAATTTTGTGTCGAGTGGTTTACAGAGGAGTGTAACCAATACATTCATGTATAATATTTAGAACATCCGCTTTACGTTTATTATCGCATGTAAACTACTTTATTACCTTGGGTGTGTGTTCATTCACTCTCCATGGATATTAGGAAAAATTCCGTCTTATATCATTCATATCCGTACTATTTGTCATGTGAACATCCAAAAATAATTTCCATCCAAACATGAGGATGTTTTTTAAGTATACTCGTATGACTTTCGTCGTAAAAATTATTCAAATATGAAAACAAGTGCACATAATTGAAGATGAGTTTATACCAATTCATTTCGTGGAAAAAATCGTCGTATTTTTTTCAGTGAATTCATATTCAAATTTTGGAGAATGGAATTTGGATGAATAAATACGTGTCAATACTAAAAAGAAAAATTTATATATGTCATATGTAACTTTTGTTGTGTATTTGTGATATTATCTGTGAAGAACAGTGCTACTGTATGTCCGTATATTGTACCTGTTGTATTATAGGTATACCAAGGTCGCTGCAAGAACTCAATATTGATTGAGAAAATATACGAAATCTGGCAACGCACAGGTCGGGGATAAGGGGCTCGGAACAATGTTTTTATTTAGTCTGGCACAGAGGCATTTGAACGTGAAACGAATTCATGGTCGTGTATCACTTCTGTACCTACCTAATTCGTAATTCATATACTTTTCTAATTAGTTAGTAATCACACTATCCCGATTGGGATAGAAATGAATTGGCAAGAAAAAAACACATCAAAACAGCTGAGAAAATATTCATTCAATACGATAGCATCTCAACAAAATCCTTCAAATATCTCACGGATCCGATCGTGGTTACATAGCTTCGTCAAAATTCATAATGTGATTTTCTAAAATTCTGAAAGTATCAAAGTAACTTTGGGTATAAACTTGCCCAGAACCGATTGAGAAATTTTCGGAAAAAAAAAAAAAAATGGAACGCTTCATAAATATTGTGCAGATCTGAGGGGCCGCTGTCGATATGAACGATCTGTATTTAGCCCACGTTTGGTAATTTTCATCGACTGTCGATAAAAGAGATTTCTTTAATTTTTTACTGGCAATTGGTAGAAACTCGATTATTATCGACATTGATAATTCTCCATATCAAGAATTATGAAACTTGTTCGTAGAGTGCAGCACTTGTTCACCCTAATCATCCCAACGTCTTCAGTTATCATTCTGAAAAATTGAGAATAGAAAAGGATTTTGTTTCTGCTCATGATTAATTGAAATAACCCGTCGACACATCTGTATGAGATAACGTCAAAAAACAATGAGAGACACCGAACTCTTGGTAGCAAGAGAAGAACGGCAGAATTTTTAGGAAAATTAACGTCACAGCTTTCATGTCATAAATACGGCGAAATAGCACAAATTTCACCGCAACCGTGAGAACTAAAAATATTCGAAATACCAATGGAAACTCTACGTGCGTATATGAAGATGATAAATCATTTTATAATTGTTGTTGAACTGTTGTTCGTTGCAACTTTACACAGATATAACAACGGTTTATTCCGGGTGAAAATATACGTGACATTTAACAAACGATCGTTAACGCCCTAACGACCGCCGTTAAATTTCACTCGCGCGCGTCGGCAAGATGGCCGCAGCTGGCGCGCGTCACTCTTCACCGGGATCGTCGAGGAACCAGGATAGTATCACGTACTTAGAAATACAAAAAAAAAAAAAAAAAATACCAGAGATCATGTCTTCGATCATAATTTCCTGAAATGTCCATCGTATTTTCACATGATCCGGAATTGAATCATCGAATCATATAGACTTCATGGCAATGAAAAGATTTTTCGTGCGAACTTCACTGAACATGGCGAATATTCTCTCGCGCGACGTTTTACTCATTCAAAAAGTAAAGCAGTCCAGAGAGAAAATTTGATGAATATATAGCGCATATGATGAAATTAATTGAAAAAATCATCAACATTTAATAAATATTGATTGCAGTAATGTCATGAATTTCACAGCAACAAAAATTTGTCGTGAATTAAAATTGGATTTAAAGTGCGGATAAATATATCTATACGGAGAGGGGAACATACGAAAACCTTGCAACGAAGAGAGCATAAGGTCGATGGAAACGACTGAAACATTGCGGTCCTATTAAGTAAATTGTTTACATCTTTTCCTTGCGTGTTAGAGCGTATAACGTAAGTAAAATTACCGGCACGACCACCGACGCATCCCAGACGTCGGTTCTTCCAAAATACCAGAGCTAGGCACAAACTCATGATACACACATACATGATGCGTTTGCAGCCTTCATTAAATTTAATTGCATCACACAAATTTTCACAATAATTGTTCTATGAAAATGAATCGACATGAATATTGAAAAAAAATTAATTCATAAATTCATTTTCACTCATGACTACTTACATAACGATTGAGTCATTTGGTTAATTTCACAAACAGAGAAAATTCATTTTCAAGTTGTGTTTATATGTACCTATATGTATATATGTTGGAAGATTTATTTTCTCTCAAAGGTCGAGCAATATTTTCATTAAAATGTAAACAAAGACTGCTGCAACACGTTCATCTTGTCATCAACTCCTACTGCTGCGTGCGAAGAAGCGTCGAACATCAGTTTCAAGAAAAAACCAGAAAAAAAAGATTGATAAAAAAAAAAGACTCGTGAATGCAGTAGCGAGATAGTCGAATGATTCAAGTGGTGGAAAATACAGAATTATGAGGAACACGCAAATAAACATTTCGAAATATTAGAAACAGACCATTAAACAGATACGAAATTTGTTCTGAGGACACTCCGAAACACAGTGGCATCATGATGATTGTATAAGATAAATGTCGATATGAGTTGTATATCAAGGTCAAAATAGACATGGAAGTAAAATTTCCATATCAATGAAAATTCTATTTGCGAAGGTTAATCTCGTACTTTCCAAAATAGAATCGCACGAATATAAACAACATTCATTACAATTTCTTCGTTTTCATATATTCACTTTTCTCATTCATGTATTTGTGTATATCTGTAGATGGACATACTTTGTGCCACAGATTTAGTATTGAAAAACATTCTCCAGATATCACACTGATCACGTTCATGATGAATTCCTGTATTGCTACTCTGTAAAGTCAATGGTAAACAAGAAAAAAATTAATTCTTTCGACGATTCATTAATCATCAATTAATGAGATAATCTCGAACTCAGAAAGGAAAATGTGATTAATATAATAATGGAATAGATTTTATGATGTACAAACGTTAGATATGGGGTTTGCAACAGACGTGTACGATCAGTGGTGTAAAATTACTGTAACGTGTAAACAGCGAGACGCGTCGGCGCGTCTGATGGCCGCCTGGGTGGGCCGTAGTTGTCTCAGTCAATCCCTCGCAAGCAAGTGAGGCCAAAATTGTGGAAGAAAGAGAGACACACATCACGTGCTTGCCAGAGAGCTAAAGATGAGTTCAAGTCACTGTTAAATCACTCGCACAATTTCCTTCAGCCATTTCTCATTTACAATGCTGAATTTCATTGGCACTTGTATCGATGTGAATATTACGAGGAAATGTTTTTTTACATGATAATATTTGCTCGTGATGTGAAAGAAAATTGACGAATGCTCAAGAGAAAATTCCATTTTATGTTTTTTATGGAAATAAAATAGTAGTTGAGTGTTGGTAAAGATAATCATGAGTACTTAGTAGAGATTTTTGAGATTTGAAAATGGTTGATGCAAGTTTTTCTGTTGGATCAAGTGTCACCAGAGTTAAGGAGGCGTAACGGTAAACAGAAGCACCAGCTCCAGTATCCTCTCATCATTAACGAATGGTTTGCACCAACAAGATCTTCATATAATATAAAGAAATGAGAGAGTGGAAAATTAAAAATGAAGAAATGAACAAGATTGCTTAGAACACACTCGAGATTGTACAGTTCAACCCTTAACTTTTAGACTGTGATGCTATAAATTATCATGAGTGTCTCAGCACTGGATTTTACACGACGTCTTTTTGAGATTTTCCATACGAAACGTGATGGTTTATGGTGAAAATTATTTTTTTTTTGGAAGCTGAAATTGAAAAAATTACGTAAGAATGCAAAACTTTTTGAATCTCTATAATTTTCTGGAATTTATTTGCAGAGCAAAAAATTCATGGACGTTCCTTGAAAAATAGCTCAAAATCCAAGGACAAATCCTTCGATAATTGTCACTCTGATACATCACAAGAATCAAATTTCACTCGATTAAGACAACGTACAACTGAAATCTTCAGATATGAACGGCATTGATCAAACGAATATCACCTTTCGTTATTATGTGTAGATAGTTTATGTATATTTATTCTCATATGAGTTGCCGCTCACATTCAAAAATGACGTTCCTGTCACTCGATCTGACATCATACACATGCGGCGCTGGTGATAATAACAAACATTGAGAACGATATTCCAATTGAGTCTTCATTGATGAGTCAGTCACAGAGACCGGCAATAATGTGAACGTGAGTGCGATGAAAACAAACCCCATGCATCGATACATATAGATTTGAGAAAAAAAAAATTGTGCATGTGAATTTATATGTTTTTAATGTCAGCGAGAGACAGATTCAATGCCGACAGCATTCATATCATCCATTTTTTCATCGCAACAGTGATGGACCATAAAATGATTACTAAGAATTTCGATCAATCACACACTGTGTGATGAAAACTTTTTTTATTACTGATAATACTTTGAAAGAATGAAAATTTTCTCTGCAAAATTGTCTTTCAATCAATTGAAAGTGGTGAATGCTTCAATTGCAATTTATAGGATCTCATCCAGCTGATATTTATCAAACGTGGGGAAGAATAATGTCTAACTCAGCATTCGATTTGACAAAATGATCCTAAAAAGTTGGAATTCAATTTTTAACAAAGTGGTTAGAATGATTTAGTTTCACATGCTGTTGTATGAACAGTATGAGAAATAATTTATAAAAATAATATTTGATGTTTCATTGTCAACACAACGATTTTTTTCTGGTATCCACATAATCATCATTTCCAATCCAACGTACAATTGAAAACTTCTCCTCTTGATTCTACTCAGGTCAATTCGATATTCAATGTATAAAAACAAGTTTCCTACAAGAAACGTCTTCCAATATTCCTCAATTTCTCCATGCAATGAAATTGATGGATAATTGTGCTGATTTTCATATGACTTGCCTAAATAATTCTGTATGACTTGTAGATTCCACTACACTCATTGGCCCACGCATCGCCGGATGCTGAATAGTACACCATTCATGATCCACATCTCAACGCCCAGAGGCGTGTAGGACCACACTCCTGCCACACCCTCATCTCGCTGTATGCAATCAAGTTCCATCTCAACCATCTCAACTCATCTCCAGTCAAGCGTAACACTCACATCCAACAGCTCCTCTCTAATTCTTCGCGCGCGCACAACGGCAAGAGAGAGAGAGAAAAAAATAGAAGTGAAAGAGGAAGGGTGATAGTAACGAGCGTGAGTGAGAGAAAAAATAAAAGAAGATTGATAGATAGAGAAAGAGTTCTACCCTAAACAAATTTGATAATTGATCCAGCGAATTACCACAAACAATTTACGCTATCTCTCTTACCATATGTAAACCATTTTATGCCGACCTAAACCTCAAACAAACATCCACTTGAATCTTACAAAAAAAAAAGATAGTAAAAAAAAACTAGAAAACTTTGAAAGTTCTGATGAAATATTGAGATGAAAAATGTGTTCGCGTTGAATGGATATTTACAAATAAAAAATAATCAACTCGATAATTAAATTGTGATTTCAAGTGTTATTTCAATGAAAATGAAGAACGAGGCAGAAACACCTTTGCATCATCATCATCATCATGCAGATCATCATCTTGTTAATCATAATCATCATCATCTTCATCATTTATCACCGAATTCATCAATAAATGGAATAAATTTACGCAATCAATCAAACGTCATCTCATCATTAGCACAGAGTGACAGTTTAGTATCGACTAATGTAGCAACAGAATCGTCAACAAGAAAATCAGGTGCACGTCGTCAAGAAAAACCGCCATATTCTTACATTGCATTAATTGTAATGGCCATACAATCGAGTCCACAAAAACGTTTGACCCTATCAGAAATTTATAAATTTCTCCAAGAACGTTTTCCATTTTTCAATGGAACATATCAAGGTTGGAAAAACTCCGTACGGCATAATTTAAGTTTGAATGAATGCTTCATCAAACTACCAAAAGGTCTTGGTAGAGCAGGAAAAGGTCATTATTGGACGATTGATTCAGCAAGTGAATTCATGTTTGAAGAGGGCAGTTTCCGACGTCGTCCAAGAGGTTTCAGACGAAAGTGTCAGGCATTGAAACCTCAATATCCACCATATTATTCAGCTGGTGGAGGTGTTGGACATAGTGGTATTCAACCACCAGGTTATGACAATCTGGCAAACGCAATGGAATATTCGAATAGTTATCAAAATCAGTACCAAAATTATTCAGAATATGCAATGTATGGTGCTGCGACTGGTGGCGGTGGAGTTGCTGATTGGAATTATTCTGATGCTTATAAAGTCGCAACAGCGGCAGCACCACCGCCACCTCCACCGCCACCACCATCAATTGCCGAAGTAACTTACAAAACGACTGAAGTAACTTACAAAACTGGAGATTCAACATTGTATCGTAATGGCGAAATAGCATTTAAGAATGAACCTTACGTTAGGAATCAAGACCAAGTTGTGAATTACAGATCAAACACAGCTAATAATGACAATATCTCTTATCAATTAAAAGATCATCATTCACATCAACAAAACTCTGACGTCAATTATAAAACTGAAAATGATCATGAGACAATTGTTGGTTGTAATTACAAAAGTGCTGGTGCTGGTGGAAATAATTTGAATCATCAACAAACAACGCCCACAACAATTGGTCAACATCCAACGGATTATTATTTGGGTTATAGTCTTGGTGGTAATGCAACAAATTTGAACGTCGCAACAATGAGAAATATTCATCAAGGACCAACTTCAAGTGGAAACTCAACGGGGAATGTCAGTTGTTCACACAGTGATTCAATTGGCCCAAGTTCTACTACAGATCATGGTATGTTGTAATGTGGATTTCGTTACAAAGGGAAATCGAAAATAATATTCGTATTTAATTTCAATGTTTTTTCTCTTTATTCAGCAAATAGATATTCGAATATACTTATCACACGCACATAAGTACTACGGGGACTCGATATAAAGAATTAGTATGTTCAACCGTAGTATGAACAGGGACT
>JABMBR010000204.1:0-33079 GCA_018881525.1 Meteorus sp. PSUC_FEM 10030008
TATATCATACTATGAAACGTGCATTTCTTGCTATTGGGTCGTCTTTCATGTTCTCTTAGTCGTGTTGGAAATAAAGAAAGAAAAAATAACAATTTGTTTTATTTATATTATTTTTCCTCTTCATCCCCCGGTGTTTTATAGCGCAGTAAAGTCTTTCTTACTTCCAATATATATTTTTTTTTCTTTTCACTTATTGGGATTGACTTTGTATAGTGTGCACAGAACTTTTTCCGATTTATGGGTGAGTTTGGGTAATATTATAGAGAGTTGTGACTGAGCGTGTGAGCCATTACTTTTCTTTCTTTTACTCTGCCTGCAGACTTTGGAGATTATAAACGTATTTTATCCCGAAAACACCACGAGTCACCACAGTTTCTTTTGCGGTTCGCAATTAACGCCCCACGTGCCAGCCACGAAATGGGACTTTATAATTATGACCAAAGCGAGGAAGTAAACCCATGGACAAAATAAATAATAGCGTGATAACACCGCGAGTGTATATTTTTTGCATTTAAATTAAATTTAAAACAGAAATTATTACTAATGTAAAAGAGACGATAATTAAAGTGATATCTTTTCATCATCCAATCTGAATAATTGCATTTAATACAAAATAAATATTTGATAACATTTTTCATTCTTTATTTTTTTTCATAGTCATTATTTTTCATTTTTCACGGATTCAGAGAAATCGCGAATGCAAAAGCTCTGTACTGCATTCGCACCAAGTCCATCAAAGAATCCATTAATAATTAAAACTAACGGACAAAAACCGGCGTGCAATGTGTTTTTTGTTCACTATGATAAAATACACGGCATAAATTGTTGTTATTATCGTACATGCGGGTTTTGTATGGTATAAAGGAGATACAGCACGATTTCAAAAATAGAGAAGGCATCAGTTTTATTTATATACACACACATACAAATATATTGAACAAATATGTATAACCACACATAGTTCATGTAGCGTCGTGTTTTGTGAGCGTTCATGCTGAAGCAAATGAATTTATTCACGATAACGAGATAATATCTCGAGGGATTATCAGAATGGGTCTCGCGAGCGCTCGCGCATGTATATTTCCTCACACATCTATACACACATGTACATCATTGGAAATTTTTTCCAGGACCGTCCTATGTATTCCAAAATAATTATATAACATCCTGAATGAAGAGTAAATATTTTCGCATTTATCACATTTAAATACAAAAATCTTGTTCGCAATTTCAGTTTTATTTTTATTCATTTTAATTTCCGAGGAAAATTTTTCTCAAATTGTCGAACTGATTATCCTGCATAATTTACACACTGACTTGAAGAGACGTATAAACGCGCAAATGAGAAAGGAGAATAAAATAAAAAGTGTGTGGTGTATGAGGATATGGTTGAATAAAAAAAAATGGTGGAGGGAAACGGAAGTTTTAATCGAAAAAGTTGGAACAATGTGCTGCTGCAGCACTCATACCACATTCGGCTATTCAACAATAAGACTGGTGAATGAAATAGAGAGAGGAGATGACCGTCATCAACATCGCGCGTTGTGCAATAAACGATTAAACATTTTTATTTTTCCTCATTGCAGTTCAATAATTCTCATTTATCTTCGAAAATATCGTTCGTTCTCTTATTTGTTTCCACTTGACTTGGTACCATCGTATCTCGCCGTATCCATCACTACAACAACTTTCCATTTATTTTCCCTTAATTGCAACCATTCATCCCTTCAGTATGAGAAAACTTTGAGTTCCACATTGAAACTTTCAAATTTTTGTCTTATGTCGCTTTTTATTGTTCTTAAACTTTTGTCGGGTTATTTTTGCCACTGTCCTGTAGATATTTTTTTTGTTTCGTTCAATCTATGCTCTACGAGTATATGTTCATTCAAGTAAAATATGAATATATATGTGCAAGTTCATATTTTTTATTCGTTCTCCTATTCTCATTTTATATGAAAACACTCGAGGACCAACTTTATACCAACACAGAGAAATTTTTACGGGCCAATTTGCACGAGGAAAAAATAATAGAAACGTCTGTAGAGTAACGTTGAAGGTATATCTAACAAATAGTACAGTTATATGTATATATGTATGAATATATGTATGTACGTATGATCTGCATAGTACATACATTGCCGCTTGTCTGGAAAATTTTATTTCAATCCTTTCTATATTTTTTTGATCACTTTCTTTTTCATAAATTCAACACGCCAGAAATAACTGTAATATCATAGGAAGTAAAAGGAAAAGAAATGGAGAAATAAAAAAAGGAAACAAACAAAGATAAAAATAATAAAAGAAAAAGAATTTAATTAAGTAAAAGAGCTATTACAAGAGATGGAGTTTTTTTTCAGAAAATGGAAAAGAATCAGGAACAATTAAGAATGAAAAATGATAATTGAAGTTTCCGTAGAGCGCCATAACAGATCTTTTGATGACGAAGGTGGAGAAAAAAAAAAGGGAAAAATCTATCAACCCTATCGCGTAAACTGAAATCCCCTGTGGCAACGGAAACTTAAAACGGGAATGAATGAGGGTATATGGGTGATATATATAGAAAATCGATATAGATCCGCACACCCTCTTTCTCCTTCACTATTTCCGTGACGTAACCTGCAGAGGGGGTTGGGCCGAGTGTAAAAGTGTAGTATACCAGTCAGTGCTCGAGGGCCAAAGCAAAGTCGTTGCATTCCCAGCAGAATGATGGCTTCCGTTCTCAAGACGGTATCCGAGCCCCGGACATCCTTATCGCAAGGATAAATCGAAGGACGATTCTGATTAATCACCGCGCAACTTTTCCAATGTTTCTCTCCCTTAAATTTTTTTCTCCATTCGAATAATATTCGCACTACCAATAATCTCAAACTATCATCGTAATATATTTCAGTATATCACAATATTCACTATCCTTTTTCATTTCAAGTTGAAGAAATAAATATTATCTGTCTCGCACGTCAGCACCAGCAAAAACGAATTACGTTTACAAATTTACGTCCAATCCCTGATAAATTTCCGTTCATAAAACATTTTCAAATAAAATAATATGGAAATTGCCCTACGAAAGAACGAAAAAAAAAAAAAAAAAAAAATAGAACTGAGAATTTATTCAGTATCTTATCGTTGATCAATTCCAGGATAAAAATAACTAAAATGAATCTAAATTTCTCAAGTCTTTCGTGTTCTCATTCAATTAATTATCATTGACCTTCAGTTAATTGATTGGAGTAGAGAAATTTCATTGCTCGAATCATCATTCTAAATAATCCAAATAATTCGTTGTTTATTTAATTAAAATGCCACTGAATGTTTACACTACCAATCGTTAATTGGAAACAAATGTGGTAGAGACCTTTATGTCTACATATATACACACGTCAATTGATGAACCCATAAATATATACACATACATACATACATATATAGAGGAGCCATCAAGAGAAACAGGGCGGAACGAATGAACAAGTAGAGTGACGAGGGGGCGAGCAGTGTGCCGAGGGTGTTAGCGGGCGGATGAGTCAGAGGGCTCTTCGACTGCTCAAGTGTACCAATCCATTTATGAATGCCGTGCCCGCACATTTCACGGGATATTTCATCGAATGGAGATGTAGGCTGCATTGAGTATATAACATCAATAATATAAAATATTTTATCTCTCGTGAATTATTTTTCTGCTCGGACATACATTGACAAGCAATTTTATCATACTGGGATCGTCAATGTACAATTCATGATGAAAATCTATCAATCTTGATAACATCGATAAATTCCATCCGGAAATAATTGAATATGAAATAATTTGTCATGCTGCAATATTTTCAAGTTCTAGTTCGTTGTCAATTATTTTTTATCAATTGCTTTTAGTATTTTTTTGTTTTGTTTCATTTTGAGGTTATTAAATGGCTGTAATATTGGCTCCACTGTCAGACACTCCATCCCCCCATGGCAATATTCCAGAAACATGAAGACTACATCTATGACACTCTCATTTATATGGTACGGTGGTGGTTGTGCATAGTAAACTCATATTCGCATATAAACCATAACCACGACAATAAATTTTCCTTCAACTTTATCACGTTGTGGGCGAGGCGAAAAATATAGAAATGTAATAAGAATAGAAGAAAAAAAAGAACAGTTTATGCGGTTGTATAATATAGGGGTGGAACGCGTTATGTATGTATATAATTCAAATATTGGTGTGTATTTATTGTAAGGGCTGTTATTTATATTGTATAATTTAATACCATTTCTATTTTTGTGTTATAACTAATGGCACATTTTTATTGCATACATTTCATAATATTTATTTGCATATGATAAGATGTGAGAAAAAAATCACAACTTAGCTAATAACCAAATGCACAATGATGACAGGGGATGTATAAAAGTACACAATGGAATATCACTCGTCTACTTCTCATGGGAAATAGAATATATGAAAGGGAACAATTGTGGCAGGGTCGACGCGTACCAAAAAAAAAAGATGAATTGCTTTAGAAGAACACGTTTCAACCTGTTAGAAATAATGTCGACGTGGACAATACTTTCTCTATATATTCTTAATATATATTCCGACATAGGTCATTTTGTCAAGAGTGAATAGTTCACATCACAAGAAAAAGAGAAGAAGAAAAAATGAAACCAGAGAAAATAAAAATGGGGAGGATAGAGTTACCATTCTCTTTCACCACTAAACAATGTAAACAGTATCCCATGCTTTTACGCCCCCTGAGAATTGTGACAGCATTTATTGAAGTTTTTTATTTCTTCTTTCTTTTTTCCCGTTCTTTTATCAATTGAATGAAGAAAGCAATAGAGAAAGAGATGGAGATAAATAATTGACGAATTCAATCAAGGTAGAAGATAAGAGACATTGTGAATTAATTCGCTGCCTTTGGACAACGCAAATCTTCTGAGAGTTTGAACAACATTGATTTTTTCCATTCCTTCTTTTATACTTGATCCAACACTATTGCTTGTGAACTCATGAATAATATTTCAACATTTACTTCATTAATGGTAATAAACATACACCAACAAAATAAGATTTTTATTTCTGTCGACACTTGTGTCATATATTTTTGGTGTTCATTTAAATTTCATCAGTATGAATCGGGCAGCGTTGAAATTTACATGAATATTCATTACAGCTCGCAGTTTTATTTATATAAAACCAGTAAATAGAAATGTACAGCGTAACATAATTGGATATCTACGAGAAACTATTTCAGCACTTTGGCAAAATAGAGAAGCCAGATAAAATGAAATATAAACAAATAAACAACAAGTTAGTTAGCCCAAACCATTAAATTCCATTTCATTTTGTTTTTATTTCTCAGACAAAATAAATATGCGGAGAAATTTCACTTCACCCTTCTTCACCACCGTTTTCGCAATAGTCTCTTCGTGCTTTTTTCGGATGACTCAGAATAATTCTCCACTGAACCCAATGGCGTCGACACTTTAAAAAGTACATATACAAATATATATACATACATACAAAGTAAAGGTTGAAGAGTCCTGTGTGGATTGTGGAACATCGCGATCTGAAATTCACTTTGGCGGAAGTTTTCACATGAATGGAAATCGACGAGGGAAGTAGTCCAAGAGAGTAAAGAAGGAAAAATATATATAGATGTATATAATACAACGCAAAGGAATAAGAGAGTGAGAGAGAGAATAACGTAGAAGGAAAAAAAAAGATAAGCCGACGATGGCGATCAATGTGAGGACGCGAATAAGACAAAAAAGTAGAAAGAAATAAAAATAAAGTGCAGAAAGAAAAAAGAAATAAACGAGTGAGGAAAACAAGCATCAGGAAAAATATAGAAGGATGCCATAGTAGATAAAGAGCAAAGCGTGTATGCATATATATATTTAAAAAAAAATGGAGCTCGAAGGCATTCACCATTTATTTTTGCCTTCCATACCCTTCAATGTGGAATTTCGCATTTCTACATCGTCCCATCTTGGATGCATCCTTTTCACTTGCTCTTTTCCACGCTCAATTTTTTTTTCCTTGTCCGTAACAGAACGAACCTCATACAAAACCATCCCCCCTTCCTACATCTCCCTTACACTTTTGCATTTCTTCACGACATTTTTGATATCCACTTATACAGAAAAATGCAATCGCACATGAATGCATTTCATCTATTGGTGAACATATCTATAAGGACATCCTCTTTAAAATGGAAATTTATTGTCGCAATAAGACAGTAAGCTCTTTTCACACCCGCTACACAACACTGTATTATGAAATCAAAACCACCATTGAAAACTCGATAACTCGATATTATATAGATGATAAATTGCGCAGACACACGATCCAATCCCCAATAAATATTACGGATGTTATCACCATTTTCAGTATTGACGTGAATTCTTGATACTCTCATGAACTCATTTCTATGTTGAACAAAAACATCCACTGTACCAAAAATTTTCTGCAAATTATACAGGTCCAGTGAAAAGAAGAAAAATAATTCATGGAAATAAATTAATTGATCATCAATTTTGTGATAGAAATTTATTTCATTTAAAACTCGCTAAAATGTTCGTTCGCTTGTCAATTTTATTTGTTTGGTAGTAACATTTAGGGAGGTAATGATATTTATGTTAACTAATCAGGATGTGCGTAGAAGTCTCTTGTGCCACTGGTGGTACACCACATCACGTCTTGATTAAATGGTGGTTAACAACCCCTGAGTGAGCTGAGCGAGCTATGCACAAGGGTTTGTGTCCACGCCCTCTCTTCTCATGCCCCTCAACACAGTAAATCCGTAGGTTTACTCGTGCTTTCCGATTCGGACATGAACAGAAGTGGTGTAGCGATAGAGCATCAGTGAGTCCCTCGTAGAATGCAGGATTTAATAGGCTCTCACGTCGACGCTTTCGCATCACGGAAATTATTCACGATAATCCAAAGTGAGGGTTTATCTTCTTCCTTCCGTTCTCTTCTACACTCATATATACATATATACACGTTGTCTGCAGCTTTCTTATGTATACAGAGAAAAAAAAGCCCAAATATTCCTGGCTCGATCCATGAACGACGAGCAACTCATATTTTATTTACCACGGGGATGAAGGGCTAAATACGACGATTTTTATCCTCATAATCCTCGAGTGGTTGATGAAGAATAAAGCGAACACGAAGTGATAATAATTCCATGTAATGGAAAATATTAACGTCCAAAATGGTGGAATAATGTTAAGTGGGATAAGACATTACTGATAATTTTTAGAAAACATAAAAGCGAAAAAAAAGAGGAAGAATATTTTTAAATAATAAATTCAACGCAGAAAGTTAATTTCTTGTTTGAATATTTTATATTTCTCGCAATACTATTCGTCTCTTCTTTTCTACACTTGTACGTTACAAAACTTTTAATTAAAAACCCCACCATCAACTCGATACATACACATATATATCTATATACGTCCATGTCTACTTTTTACTTTCATTCCCTTCTTGTATACTTAAACATTTCATCAAAAAGTCAAACAAAAACTTTCAACAACGTCACTTTTAATTTTATAATCAAGTCAATAATTGTCATTTCATTTTATTCCCAACGGAATAAAATTAAAATTTTCATATAAATTTCCAAAATCCAACGTCATCGTGAATGTGTCTGGTTTATTCCACCCTGTCTCGACATAACTATTTATACATTATAAAGCACTGTACAACAAAGGGTGCGGAAGGGCGTGCGTGTATGTGAACGTCAACTAAAATCGGTTTTTGGTCATGAGGGTGGAGGAAGTGACGTAGCAAGCTCCATGATCTGCCACTGACAGTACACTTTCTCTTCTCCCTCAACTACCCTTCTCTATTACGCGCCACTTTCCTCCTTTCCCTCGTCCCTTTTACCAAATCCAAACTCGAATTTAACATCATCCTATCAGCCTTCACTATTTCCCTCTACCCTAAAACTTGTGGTCAAATTGGTGGAACACGCTTGGCTTCGGTATACATTTCGGGTGAGTGCATATGAAAACCCGGAAATGTGATACGTTCATGAACGGATATGCATCCAAAGAGAATCTCCAATCATGATAAAAAATTGATAATAATAATATAACAATAATAATGATAAATATTCATCCAATATGATATTTTTTGAATGAAAATTAATTAATGAAATGCAGAAAGGGGAAATTTTAAATGTCGATGATGAATTTTGATGTCACAGGAATTACATTCCAGTAAATATATTAAGTAGGAGGGGTGAGAGTGAGGGTTTTCTCGGAGAGGTTCAAAGGATAATATCGACGAAGGCAGACGCAGAGAGACGCGCAACTTGTATGAGAACGTTAACCCAAGGGGAAATCACAGGATGTAGGTGTTAATTACTGTAGGTGTGCGTTTGTACTTGCACGTCTTGTCTATATAATGCGATTGACGGTAAATGGTTTCAGAACGTAGTAAGGGTAGAGTCGTGGTAGTGGTTGTATATTAAACGCATTCATAACGCTTCCCAAACATGTATAACCTCCCAGATCACAATGATATTACGTCATGTGCAGTATCAAAAAATGAAACAAATATCAAATTTACCCATCAAATAATTATTTCAACAACACAAATTATTATTTAAATATATCTACCACATGAAAAATGATTATTTGCAGTGTACAAGTGAAATAAAATGAGCGGAAACTTTACGGATATTTTACCCTAAAAGAGGAAAAAAAATATTGAAAGGTCGAACGAGCTTTTGTCAAGCTTTTACGGTTACGCCTTGAGATATGAAATATGAACAAGTAAGAAAGACTGTGAACCACCTTCTGTGTATTTTTTTTATACTCAAAATAGTCACAACACATTGACACACGTACACACACAAACGTACACCTCTTTGATAAGAGAAAAAAAAATAAAATTGGACGCAAGGGCAAAACTACAATGTCCCGAATTTCAAACAAACTGGAATGTTTATGTGCACTTTTTTTGTGTACGACGAATAATGAAAGAGAGAAAATGAAGGAGAATGAAGGCGAATGTTTTGGAGTAAAAAAAAAATACGTGTGATGTATTATGGTTGGATAACATATATGCATGTACATATCGTGTACTATGTATGTAAGATTTGTATTCTTCCAAGCGGTCATGAAGCGGAAGTGGCTTTGTTACTTAGAAACTCACTACTCAGCCAAACTGTGCCACTGTGAAAGGTTATGGCAATCTAAATTTAGACATGGATATATAGGCCATTTCGTTTTACTTTAAAGGGCACCGCCCATTTGGACAAAAACGATATATTAGGGAAAGAATGGGGAGGAAAAAGGGGGAGGTCTATATTTAATTATGATGGGAACAAAAATGTTACATGAATTTTTTATTATTTTTGTTGTAATTTAATATTTTGATGCTGAATTGAATTTTATTGTGAGAATATTTTAGCAGATGATTGAACGCTAAAAATTACCTTTAAGGTCACAGGTGGATGTAGACGATGAGATACCACACTTTGTTTGATTTGTCATCGCAAGTAGTAGTGGCGTAGCGGTAATTTGAAATGTTTTTGATTTTGGCACATCCTGCTTGAGCACGCTGTAACTTTTGGCACGTCGCCGAAATATCGGTGAATCGAGAAAAGTGTCATCGTACTGTGGCATTTTATTTTTTATCTTTGTATATCAATGTGATAAAATAAATTCCAAGTAAATTTCACTGGCCATTTTTATTTGCGTTTATTCTTTTAGTTATTAGCAATAAAATTTATTCAAGTGATTAATTATTAGTTATTCACGGTGTTTCTGCTTGATTTATATATTTTTCACGGTTAATAATAATTTTGATAGGAAATACTTTCGAATAAATGATATGTATGAATTGCGGTGAACCGTGAAAATGATTCCTTCGACCTCGAGGAAATGTAAGAGACGTCGAGACGAGATGATCGTTCACCATGGAACCACATATTAGCTGTCATGCATCAATTGTGGTCTGATATTATCCAATCATGATCATTCACTTTTTTATTTGAAATGGAGAATTCATTTATAACTCAATTCTATCTCTGACGTGACGATCAATTTAATTTACCATCGATTGCACTGCACTTTCAATTCAATATAAAATGAAGTCGTTCATTTTGTAATTAAAAATCATGATGTCGATATTTAATGTCATTAACACAACTGCAACATATGTCACTGGAAAATTTCGCAATTTTTTTATCAACTCAATTGAAAAAAAAAAATAATTTTATAGACACAAGTGTATATCTGTCACTGAACATTTGTCATTTCATTTTTATTTCAATCATCCATTTGATTTATCTTCATTTTTGTTTACTCAACTTTGGCATAGATCGTGTTCTATTATAAAATTCAGACGATTTAAACGAAGGGAATAAAAAAATAAAAACAGAAATGAGAGGAACAGTTTATTGCGTTGGTAGAAATTGCTCACCACTGATGACAGGACGCCTAAATATAAATACATTCGTATGCATATATAAACTAAATTTGTCTAAGTTCGAGACTGTGCGAGACACGACGCAAATGGAATCTCAAGGGAGAGATGAAATTATTCCCGCCTTTCTTTTTTTCTCCTGTCTATTTTCAAAATATAATGGATGTGACACAATTCCATTACTTCCGCGAGTTATTTCTTTCAAATCAAACACCATTTCCTATTAAAATCTTCTAGAAATAACAAATATCATCTAATAAAAACATTTTTTTTTCTCTACTATCTTTTCGATTTCTTCAAGACTGGCGAAAGCTCTCTCGCAAACTCATTTGAATGACAGTACACACAACGAAGAGGAGTACTAAACTATACTGAACACGATTGGTCGTATATTGTAACGTGTATCACCCGTTCGCCGGACCGTTTTATACACACAAGAGCGAGCACATACAAGGGGAGAGCAAAGTTATATATTGTCACTGATGGACCAATGATCCAAGGCGATTTTTCAACCGTAAAAAAATTCCAATACAAGCTCGAAAGCGGGACCGTCAAACAAACGACACAGCAATTTATCCAACGCTTTATTTCTAAAGTAAGTAAAAAAAATATTCTCTCTCACCAAATAATTTTCGCTACCAACATATTAAAATGACTCAACTATTTTCTCTCATAAATAACTAACATCACTAAAATTTTCCAAACATACAACACTTAATAAATAATAAATAACAATCAACTGTGACGAACTTGCGACCCACTTTGCATCTATGCTATTTCTCATACTCGCAAACTTCATCTTTGGCTTCTCTGCTTTTTCTTATTCTTGTTCTTGATATTTCTGGAGATTGCGGGTGGTTCAAAGTTGCCTAATGCTTCCTATCCTTCCATCTACTCTCTCCTCTATTCCCCTGAGAGACATTTACACTTATATATAGGACGTGTATGTGTCCCTAAAGTGTTTCTTCATAGAACATGGATCATAAATATTTTCCTCAGCTTCCAAAAATATTAAATACTTTGTATGAGGAATTTGCCCCTCTATTGAAACTTGTGAATAATATGAAACAATTTCCATTGCTTGTTGAACCCCATCTGAAACGCCAATCACTTCCATATAATATTCATGTGATAGTCATCTCTCTCTCTCTCTCTTTACGTATACAGTTATTTCTGTACATATATGAACATATTGATACACACTGGTTGGCGAGTGTGTGCTTAACGCATACCCCATTACAAAACGAGAGAGAAGATCCGCTAACTGATCAGACCTTGATCGACAATCATACCAACTCGCATACTTGTATATAAACCCTATACCAACTTTCCTGTTTAACCAACTTGCAATCACAACGTGAACTCAAATGAAAATTAAATCCAAACAAACATAAATACACATGAGCAAATTTTCATTATTTTCATTGAATTCAAAAATCCCGAGATGAAAATTCAATCAAAATTCACCAAATGTATTTACGTTCTTCATCACATTTTATTTATCTTTATGAATTAGTTCAATGAATTTATATTTAGAAACACCACGAGACATTTAACTGAATGAAATTGTTTCTCTATTTCGAAACATCGAAATACAGAGAGAAAAAAAAATTCATTCCACCTCGATATTTAATGTCATCACTTCATATTTGTTGACAAATTCAAATCAAACAAATATCAATCATGTTCACTTGATCAATAACATGAATCAATCACAACCAATAATTTTCACAGCATTAATTAATTGCACACTTTATCAATTTGTTATTCCTTGTTTTTACAAATCGATCAATTGAACCGTTACATTTCAACACATAAACAAATAGCAAACATGATAATTCACTTCTATAATTGACTTTTAAGAGCGAACGACTGACTTGGCTGCGAAACAGAGGTGAACTGTGTTGTTCGTATTACCGACCACACAGATCCGACAGTAATAACCACTGACTTTGGCCGGGAAAGAAGACTTGTCTATTTTAACGGTATATACGCGTTATAGAAACAGAAAGATATACCGCACATCGAATGAGTAAAAATAAAGAAAAAAAAAATAATAATAAAGACTCAACTATACAAAGATGTATTGACTTACATATATAACTTGGTTTGTACCCATACAACGCAGCTGGTTTGTAAAAGAATTGTATTACGATTCTACTGTGTGTATGTGACTTTGTTCTTTATTTTCTGAACGAGATGAAAAGGTAAAAGAAACTGGAGAATGGCTACGATGAGGTAGAGGGAGAGTATGAGATTTATTTACCAACCGTGCGTTGGTTCGTAGACATATATGTTTATTGTAGATTCAAACAACCCTCTGCTGTATAAATATATTTTCCAACCCTCCCGTTTACACCCCTGTCACAAATATTCTTCAGAACCGATATATTTCTTTATTCGTATTGTTCAATATGTCGACGATGTTACATCGACATAAACTATGAATCGTTTCACACTAGAGCCATAAATCTTTGTATTGTTTGTCGTACAACAAATTTATTGGTTGATTAAACATTATAATGTGGATGTATTTGTGGTGGTTTATCGGGATTTAAATATATTAAATAGATACATGATCTCGATATATTATGTAGATTATCATTTTGTAGTTATTGCACAACATTTATTGGACGATGTTATATATATGAAGGTCGTGATCTTCATTTGCATTACTGCTCGTGTGTGTTATTCAGAGATGTTGAGAGTATATTCACTAGTTTGCCTCTCGTATAACCCCATCCGTACACCGTAATCCAAAGCCGGATTAACCTAGATGGAATTTTGTGTATATAGATATTCAATTGATGATGAAGAAAAATGCCAGGGTGGAAATGAACTCTTGGATATTAATGTTCGGACTTTTTTTTTTTCTTCTTCGATACTATTTTGTTCTATCTGGATTTTTTCATCTGTTTGGAAAGGGGCTCATTATACGAAAAGGGATTTATTCAGATTCGTAAAATGGGGTGGATTCAGTTCATTAGATAGAACATTTTTTTTATTGTTGTTTTGTTTGTTTTCTTGTTCCTGAAGATTCTGCGGTTGATAGGATGACTGACAATCGTGAGTGAATTTTTTTTAAATAAATTAATTTGAAGAATATTTTTTCCATTTTGTTTCTTCTATTTTTCGTCTAGAAGTACACTAGACGGTATTCATCATAAATTCGCAGTGCGCAAGTCATAAAACAAAGTGAAGATTACATTACGAGAGCAGTTTTCATTCTTGGTAATATTTAAGACCACATTACCAGTTTTTATCCAGTCATAAAATATACTTTGAAAATTTTTTTTACAAATGAATATTCCTCTACAAACATCTAAAATTGAAAATTATTTTCATACTTTCGTCTTGATATAAATAAATATGTTAAGCAACACGCACATTATTTGTGTGTTCCAATGAATTTTCAACCAACTTGTGTGAAGTATCAACAAAAATTAGAAGGATAAAATTTTCCAAGTGTGCATCAAACACAGGATGGTATTGGTTGTACTGAAGAATTTCTGCATGAATGATTAATGGGTTGAGTTTGATGCAAACGTTTAGTACTATGGATCCCCTATCCCAAGTAGTAGTGCTCCTCGTTTGGCAACCAAAACACAGTTGCATATTCATGAATGGCAACGTTTACGTAACTCAACGACGCTACTTCAAAAAGAGAAGACGACGGACTCAATATATACGTGAATATATTCGTAGTCTCAGTGGATACGTGATACACAGATGTTTCACACAATTACAGAAAAAGAAAACAAAATTAATAAATAATTCACAAGATAAATTGAAAGAACAAAACATAATATATATATATATTGGGGTTTTAGTTGTATCACTGATATAGTGTTTTACAACATCTCCTCTCTTATTTTTTTTATTCTTTTATTCTTTTTCCCCATTTTTTCTTTTTCCGCTCTTCATGTCATACTTTTTCTCCTTTTTCTATTTCCTTGTTTTTTCTTTTTAATTATTGCGGCTGTGGTCCGACTTGTGCATTACTGTATTGCATTTGCTCTGCTCTCTTGGTTATTAGCCTGAGAGCAACGACATAGGGAAACCACAGAAAAAACTTATGTCATACAGTCGGCGTTAGGCCAAGTTCCTACGTTTGATGAAACTCTCGGCAGTTATAGCAAACGCAGGGCCTTATTGCCCCCGCCTAACGGCTTGTGATGTCTGTGCGTATTTGAAAAATGCATGGCCAGCCGGTCACCCATCTAAGTACAGACCGTGCATAGTTATGTTTAGCTTCTGTGATAGCCATAACCACATAAGAATCGCACAGCCATCACCGCCGCTACATAATAAAATAATAAATATTACTACAATATATTATGTAACACTTTCTCATCCTTATTAGTTGATAATTTTTATTCCACTATTCACGTGATACTTAAGAAAAGATTTATCACTTTACCATACTATCGCAAACTCTTGAATTGTGTCTTTGATACAGTACAAGTAGTTGGTTCACAAACTTCAATAGGTGTCGCGCGAGTAAAACAATTTGCATGGATATTGCCATGAGTATGAAAATGGAAAGTTTCACAGCATAACAATTCAGTAGGAATTATTGCGATAAACTTTTGTAACAAACTGAGTGTTTAAATGTGATATTAAAATCATGCATAATGTCGGTGAGAATTATTTTTCATTCAATTTGAGTCACGATTCAATAATTTGTAAGTAATAATTACTGAATGAATTCGTGACTGGTACTCAACGTCTACAAACTTTCAATTTAACCTGCTTGAATGACGTCATCGTACATATAATGTTAATATAATTACTCTAAGAGAAAGGGAAGAACCGACGAGAACAAAAGCCTCTGTGTATATTGTACAAGTTTACAAGTAGATTGTGACAGTGGAGTGTCGCGATGTAAGACAGTCGAGAAGCGGATCATAAGGGCTCATATATTTGTAGGACAATGTGAGACGGAACGTGAGGTCAAGAGAATTAAGAAATTTCGCAAGATGACACAACGCACGCGAGACAGATAATCAGAATATATAAATGAATAAAACAGAGAAAACTATAGAAATAGAAATAATTGAGATAATGAGATGAAATAAAAGGCGTTTGTGGTCTGACAAGCGGAATTTTTTTGTACTTTTTAAACTTTTAAGCGAATGACATCTCGCAGAGACTTTTGTCTTGTCTGGTTTGAAGAGATAAAAAAATTTTTTTCTCTTACGTCTAGACGAATGGAAAAAGGTTCATATGTGCAACGGTAAATCGAACAAACACACATACAAGTACAAATTGGCGAAGAGATGAAAGTAAAAGACCAAGATGAGGAAACAAAAAGAAGAAGGAGAGCAATAAAAGATTTAATATCTCAATCTTTTGCCAATTTTGCATTCACCTTACATATAAAATAATATGAGATCTGTTATTTTTCTTCCCTTTTTGTGGTTATTATCCTCCCTCTCTTTTTTTGTCAACTGCATTCCGCAAGATGTATAAGTAAAAGTCTTTCCTCATCACAGAGATCTGTACGTGGAGTTCGGCTATAGAATTATTTGAATGCACTATAACCCACCTAGTTGGGATTTTAATGAGTTCTCTTTTGACAGAGGGTGAACCGTCACGACTCTTTATTCTTTTTCCTTTGGCATTTCACTTTCTTTATTATGTATATACAGATATATATGTATATATGTGTAAACTTATAGTATATTATGTCTCTTCATTCACTACTGCTACGACCGCGAAAATATTGACCTTCCTCGCGGCAAATCCTTCTATTTAGAATTTTCTTTCATTCTGTACAACCAAACCGCACCCATTTTTCTTTCTTCCTTCTGTACCGTCCTTTCATTTTCACTATGCCAAAGAGATAAAATCTTCGTTTGACGGGTGAACTTGCACGAAAGTTCAAAATGTTCATGAGAATTCTATCACAAAATATTTTAATAGATATCTATGTACACAATAAATTTTACTTTTATGTTAATTTGAATTAAAATTCAGTATCTGAAATGATTCTGCTTTTCAATTATTGATATCGAATCTTTCTACACAATTGATTGAAATAATACTTTCTATATTGTCATTCTTCATTGTTATTTCATGCAATGATTTAAGCCGCCAACGAATTAAGTTAAATTAACTATAATTACGGATGATGCGACAATGTGTGGTACCAGTCGACGCTGGTACGGTTCTGATCGTGCTTTATCCACTCTCTTGTCCGTCATTCTATACAGACATGTCTATTCCATCCACATTCAAGTAAACAATAGACAAGATAAGACAAAAATGAATTGTTGGATAAAACAAAAGAGAATTCATGTGTGTATTATCGGTAAAAGCATTCGATAAGCCGCTGCACCTGTTATTCAATACTAATGATGAAACTCAGCAAGACTCTGAAACCTCTTCACTAACATTATCAACATTATTCCATCAATTTAATGAATTACGTAATATTTTCAATTTTGGGAGTGTGAGAAAAAACAACAAACACTCACATGGATACAACTCATCCGGTAGATCGAAACAAAACTTTGTTTTCCTTTGTTAATTCTTTTTCATCAAGTTTCATGGCGGACTCTTTTTTTTCTGGGTTGTAACAATAACAAATGAAGACAAGCGGTGCCAAATAGGAAGGTATAAAAATTTTACAACCGACATATTGCGGTCACTGTACGTCTGTGTACACATATATGTTTCGCAAACAATCAATATAGTGACAAAAACGTTGGTGGATAAGGCCAATACGAAGAGAGAAAGCAAGAGAGAAATATCAGTGTGAATGCACACTGGCCAATGGACGAATACACAGAGCACACGTTTCTTTGTTCAATTTAGCGCGGGCAAAAGCTCGTTGTATGTTTGTGGCCCGGAAAAATCCCATCCAACCAGCTGCGTGAATATAAAAGCAACGGCGCGTGCTCGTTCGGTTTATTAAAGCGCGCTATACGTGGTATATTATATCGCCCCAACCCAAGCAACATCAGCTAAACAAACAGGCGTCAGAGTAGAGAAAAAAATGTATGTGAAGATAAAAAGGAAATGCAGATTTTGTTGGATAAACAAAAAAAGAAATGAGAAGATAAATCAAAGTTCAGAATGTTGAATCAATTTTTTATATGAAACATATTTTCTGGAATACAAACGTGGATGAAAATAAGAAAACATCAGGGGGTATAACGCTCTAATGAATACGTTGTTTCAATTAGTAGAATTAATTTAACGCTCGATAGAACAATAAAGTTCAGTTGGTTGGATCCCAATCGTATCAGTTGTCTGTTCGTCCGTGAACTGTACATCATTCGTTGAGAAATTTATTCGTTCTTTCTTTTTCTCATTCCCGCCTGGAAGACGGAACAATATGGTGGGATCTGAAAAGATCGAATTTCTTGCATTTTCATCAAGAACTTAGCACAAAGCATTGAAAAGAATTTCAGATTGTATAAATTATTCAATTCCTTGTACTAATAAAGGAAAATTCTCAATTTCAAGTCGATAGACTCGGAAGTTTTTTTTCCTCAACCACAAAGAGGTCCGTTGATTGGTTGTCACATAAAATTACTCGCAGCTCTTGATAATTCATAAAGTTTCGAGTGGATATATCGAAAGGAAAAAATACATTTCTCTGCGATCAGTTACAATAAACTCCTCAAATTCAATATATATTAACTGCCCTGTTTGTACTTTTACTCCATTTCAGATTCCCCCGACGAGAAAGATAATTCAAAGACTGATGACGTTCGATACACGCCCTCACCTCCTGGTGTGCATGTTCAGTTGACTCACTGCACAGCCAATCCCTCATTCCTCTAATCCAAATATATATAAAACATCATATACATTATATACATCCAAATATTTGAGGGAAAGCCGATAGATAAAGGGGATAGTTCTGGGTGAACGAAACCCAATACGATGCCACGCGAGTTTGCCCACAATAAAGCCCATAAGGTTTTCTGAGTGTAAACTGGATTTTTTCCATCCCCACAGCCACAATAAAATCAACAAACAAAAAATTCCTCACGTTTTGGCGCCCGCTACATTAATCATCCTCCCTATCATCATTTTTATTCAATATTATGTCACGTTGATGATAAGATATTGCAAATATGCGAATAGCGAACAGATGTCAAAGATAAGATTGATGTTATTTATTTATCATTTAACATATTTCTCGCTAATACCAACTGCAAAGGAATAAGCCAGTGACGCTTGTAATGAATCGCTGCACGAAGAATTCTTTATGAATAGTGAGATAAATTTGTTCATAAATATTCTATTCATCTAAACAATACGGGATAGAAGGGGGGTAGTTTACATCGTGTATGGGATTATAAATATCTCTTTTTTTGTTCAGAATATATACATGTATATAGTATTAGTGCACTCTCTCTCTATTTCCATCTCACTCACACAAATCCCATCGATGTACTTACCTGCGTACTTCTCCAATTTGGTTGTGGCCGCCATTATATGTGAGTCGCGCCACTTATTTATTATTACACCACACCAAATTATTTATCAATACGCACTATCTCCACATTTTTACAGCAAACCACCCTGTAAACTACGCACTAGACGCGCTTTAAATCTAATGTAAATCCGACGTGCACCGCTACATTTTCGTTTGTCAACCATCTTCGGGGCGAGCGCGCGAACCCAACGCCATCTTGTGGAAAATTTTTTCAATTTAAAAAGTGAAATAGAACGTAAAATATAAAATGGCGCGGTTAATGACATCTATGATAGTTGTAATGATCAACAGTAGCTACTGATGTGTACTACTAGACGTGAAAAAATTTTTCATTCATTTATCTTTATGGAAGAATGAAAAATAGTGTGCGAGGTAAGATGATGAAATGAGGTTAGGTTTGGATGTGGATGGTATTGGTTTCGATAGGTCTCGTCAGTCACGTTCTGTGTTACACTTGACTCATGTCATTTCAGACGAATAAAAACATTGAAGTGCGATAAGAAATGGTGTTGGATTTCATATTGAAATTGAACACTTATTGAAATTTATTTTGTAGAGGAGGAAAAGGTGAATGTCATGTGACGAAATAATTCGATCGTCGATTCAATAATTCCTATTTATTCCAGGTGACTTCGGTGGATTCGATACGCGAATGAAGCGCCACAAGGTTAACCAGAGTCTTTCAGTGTGATTGAAAATTATTTTGAAAGAGAAGCTCGCAAGAATAGGTATATTCATCGACAAGTCATGTGTGAATCATGATTTGTTTGGATAATTAATGTGGAGTGGAGGAACTAATGTAGACGGCTTTCTTTCTTATGTAGTCGTAGAGCACAGAACGAAGAAAAATCCGTACGTCACGCCACTGTGTATTGAGCGGGAACGTTCAAAGGAACTTTTTAGTTTTTCGACTGATTGAGAGAAGAGATTCTAGTCATCATGGGTAATGTACCGATTAAACAACACTATGAGACTGCAAAAAAAACAGGAATCCTCAATATTTCGAACAGAAAAATGTGTGAAATACCAGCCAATATGAAGATGCTTGCGTCATTTCTACGAACATTAGATATATCACATAATCAGTTCAAAACGATACCCGAAGAGATTGGTATATACACATTATTGAAACAACTAAATCTCTCTGATAATAAATTAACGACACTACCTGAAGCCATTGGTGCCTTGGTGAAACTAGAAATTCTTGATGCAAGTGTGAATCTATTAAGCAGCTTGCCTGATTCACTATCTAAATTAACACATTTGCGACGTGTGAACTTGTCAGATAATCAACTCACTGAGTTGCCTCTGATGTTCTGTGAAGCAAGACGACTTGAAGTGTTGGATCTGTCGAAAAATAGATTAACTTGTGTACCAGATGGTGTATCAGGGTTGCAAGTGACTGAACTTAATCTCAATCAAAATCAAATTGCTGTTCTTTCTGAAAAACTGGCTGATTGTGCACGGTTGAAGACATTGCGACTGGAAGAAAATTGTCTTCAATTGAATGCAATTCCACCGAAAGTACTCAAAGAATCGAAAATTTCCACACTAGCATTAGAAGGAAATCTATTTGAACATAAACAGTTTGCTGATGCTGATGGTTATGACACTTATATGGAACGATACACCGCAGTGAAGAAGAAAATGTTCTAGCTCATCAGAACAGTAATTGGATAGATAGGCTGGATAGTTTGTTTTCATCTATTCTTTTTCCTTTTTCTCTCTTGAAAATTATTGTGAATGATCGTTATGTACAAACATTTTGTTTCATCTCTTTCACGTGTCATCCTAAACAATTGTACAGTAATTTTTTTAGTCTCACAGTTCTCTGTATCTACACACAAACACAATGTCGCTCTTCAATAGCAGAGCAACTATCAATACAAATCGATTATGATATTAAATCAAGCAGCAATAACCATAAAACTATGACACCAGAAATGAGTTTACGTAATTTTATATTTAATAAAATATTTGACACTTAGTTCATGCATTTCACCCTGACACTGATCGGAATATCATTCCGACTTCATCGTGGAATCAACTCTGTATATAAGACTAGTCAGATTATTCTATAACAATTCATGACATTGCTATGCTATCCTGGATATCCTCCATCGTTTATATCTCTACTTTCAACACAGTAAACGTTTTTTGATTTATTCTGCGATGATCCTTTTATTCCTGTTACATAAATAGTGCAATATTTCAATGTAATTCTTGCTACGAATTATAAATCTTTCAACGTAAATTTGAATGAAATATTTATTCGTACCTTAGCTAAAACTCATACATAACATTCGGTGGAGAATTCATATAGAACGTGGTGCATAGATGTCAGTATACGACACTATCGTATTCACAAAGACTTGAGAAGGTTTCAACTGACTTGAGCAGTAGCAAGTGTTGTCTACAACATGGCGGACCATAATAATTTGAATTAACAAGACGGGGAAAGACGATGTTTCAAGCTAATTCATCAACATGCGGGACTGTAAATGTATGATGTAACGATTTCTAATATTATTTTATAGGTTAAGAATGCTATGAGCAGTATAAATTCATGATTAGTTATATAACTCTGCGTATGGCAATAACAACATTGTATTATAGTTTTGCCGCGCTAAATAAGTACTGCATGTTGTGTGTGTGTCTGTCGGTGTAGAACTGTGGCGGGGCTCTGCGTGGTCTCGCGAATGGCCGACCAGAATCAGGGAAGGATGAAGGATAACAATCAAGACTGAGACTTTTTGGGCAAGAAAGCCAAGGTATGTCTTTACCTAAGCAAAACATCATCATAACGTAGTATGTGATAACCAAATGTGGATAGTTTCCTTCTACCAACGCATTGTTGTGAGTGTGATTCCAACCCGGTGTCATAAATATATTTGGTATTTTGGGGGGGTTGCGAACGTCTATGTTTTCTCGTGTGTTAGAATTGCTGTGCAATTGATCGACCACTGTAAGGGTTGCATGGAATTTTTTTTCTTCCATAACATCAATATCCTGAAAGATGAGGTACATTGAGGCATCGTTCGAAGCAATTTGTTGATGGGATTATTGTTGATCACTCAGTTTTGATATTTTTAATGTGAAATTGTTCATGTTAGTCAGGTGACCACCGTGACTTCGTTACCTGCTCCCGTTTGCAGTGTGTGAACTGGTTTTTAATGAGATGCCGATCATATGGGCGCAGCCTCCTAGCATTTTCGCGATGTGCTTTTTAACCCCTCATTAATATGTTTGGATGTTGAAGATGTTGTATCTTATAAGATTGTATGGGTGAAACTTTTTGTTTTATAGGGGGATATGATCATTAAATTCTCACGCTCCGATAAGCACTTTGAGAATTATTCCGTTGTCATACACTGTCATGGCATCGAGGGTGATGGCATTTTAGACTTTTCTGTAGGTAGATCATTATTTGAATGCTGAACATGTTGATTGGATTGTGAGACATTATTGTTTTTGTATCAAAATAGCAAGCGTCAGAATATTTATCAATGTTATTCATTCAAATCAAATACTTCAATTGCTGGTTGGTTTGTTCATTCTTTATTGATGTTGATACGACCATGTTGATCTCACATGAGGTGTTAACAATACAGCCCTGTATTGAGTATCATGAGAAGTTTGATTTGTGTGTGAGTATTGTGTATGGGAAGTTTAAGTTTAATGTGGTGAATTTTGATTTAGCAGCGGGGCTTGAAAAAATGTCGGAACCAGAGGAGAGTTTAGCTGTGCCGGATAGCACGACAAAAGAGCAAAGACTCGGTTTCTCCCATGGTGAAGATGTTCTTCTGCAGCATAAAGATGGAAAATATTATCTTGGTACGATTGTGGAGGTTGATTTGGCACGGGAACGATGTTTGGTTAAATTCTTGGACAACACATCGGCATGGTCATCAGTTAAGGAGCTTACAAAATTGGCAATGGCTGATTCTGATGTTATGTGCGTGTTATGTAAAAAGTCACAGCCAAAAACCGATAATGAAATTATTGTTTGTGACAAATGTGGTAGAGGTTATCATCAGCATTGTCATCAGGTAAATTTCCGTTGTATTCAGCTGTAGAAGCATCCATCAGCCTCTGTTCATATTAATTGGATGGTCAATTTCAATTTCAAGCCTCGTATTTCAAAAGACGACGCCACACCTGACTCCCACTGGAAGTGTAAACGATGTGTTGATTGTCAACCACGGAGTCGTGAATTTGCTGATCCAAAGAACTCGATGATCAAAGCAAACATTCGAAAAGTATGCAGTGGCAGAGATCAACCTCAACCACCACCAGAAGACATGACAAAGTTGCCCTATGACGTAAGTATAAAATGTAATGAAGTCACAAACAAGATAATTGGGAAAACTATGTTAATGTCTGGGCATCTTTAGCCTGAAATGCTCAGTTGGGATACTCATCATCGGGTCAATGCTGAACAAATATATTGTTATTGTGGATTGAATGGTGAATGGTATACGCAAATGTTACAATGTGCCAGATGTAAACAGTGGTTCCATGAGAAATGCGTGAGCTGTTTAACATATCCTCTATACAGTGGAGACAGGTCAGTCCATACTGCCTGAAATCGACTTGTCATTCATGCAACTGACATGTCAATGATTGATTTTCCTCTTCCCATTTCTTTCCACAGGTTTTATGTATTCGTCTGTTCGACGTGCAATTATGGTAAAGAATTTGTACGACGACTGGAATTGAAATGGGTTGATTTGGTGCACCTGATGTTGTACAATCTTACTGTATACAATGCCAAGAAATACTACGATTTGGATACAGTCATAATACCATATGCGTCGGAAAATTGGCACATGTTGCAACTACCAGGAAGGGTGAGTATCGTACATATGTTTCAATGGACAGGAATTTGCCATTTGATAGCGAGAACTTCATGTTGAAATGAATCGATTGATATTTTGGTTTACAGTTGGGTGATGTCAGTGCTCAAGTCCGTAGAGAATCAATACTTTCGATATTAACGAATAATAGGAATCGTTTCAAGTGTGGTCGAGAAATAAAAAAACGGACTACGATATGGGGACTTCGTGTGAGATTACCTCCACCATGTCCAGTTGTTAATTTACCTGTTACTGGAATCATTGATGATTCTGTTTTGCGTCGATGTTGGGGTGCCAACAAAAGATTGCAATACCTTCCACCGTCTTCGGGGTTGGTTCAATTGAAAAACAAGAACAAAAATGTTGATTGCCATTGACTATTATGATTGATAATTTCTAATATGTATGGAATGTTCAATTTTTAGCCCAGTAATATTCCCGGATAACGCAAACTCCTTACATGCTTTGAAACAAAGCTCAGCAGAGAACGTTGAGATTCCTGTGAATCCTTCAGATGTGGTTATGAGAGGCACGGTATTTCCAAAGGCTGAAGTTGATCAGAGCACGTCACCGGATGCAACTCAACAGAATCAATCAACAGAATCTCTACGTGAGAGGTTCGTACTTCATATATTCATGCATTCCCTCATCACATCTTCTATATTTTCCACTTCCGGAATCTCGCGGTTATCCCATGGTTTCTTTTTTGTTTCAGGTATAGCGGTGGTGGATTCGTTAAAAAATCGTTCCCGTTCCCCAAGTTAAGCTTACAACGACGTCGAAGACTGATGGCACTTGGTAGCACACGAGAACGTATGCTGCGCAAGCATAAAAAGAGAGAGAAAGGCTGTGTCGACAATGCATTAGCAAAAGCTCAAACTGTACGTGAAGCGAGATATAGAAAGGCGCGAAAACTTCTCAAAAAAGCAATTGCCAAGGTGAAATAACAAGATGATATGAGACAAATGCAACGATTTATTTTTGACATGTTTAAAATGTACATTCGGATGTTCCAGAGTAAACCACGCAGTCCTGAAGTATCTGACCTACCACCAACACCACCAACTTCAGTATCAGGTCCACCTACACCACCTGCAACCACATCAGCAATTAGTGAACTGTCGGTTCCAAGTTCAATTGATTCCATGAACCCATTACCACCGTCAACACCAGCAGACACGAGTGGCGACGAGACAAGTTCACGTGGCACTCTTGATTCATTCATCCCACCACCAAAAGATTTTGAGGGCAAAAATAATCCATTCCGTAATTTGAGTGAATTACTCGGTACACCGAGTATCACTGTTGGCCCAGGCACTTCAAGCACACCACTTCCCTATAATCAATGTCCAATTACGCTTCCATTACCATTGACTCCTGTAATATCACAACCGCCAATAGCAAGACCAGCGAAGCGTCAATTATCGGAGAAAGATATTATCATCGATAGAAATGGTCAAGTGAAACGTCGAAGACAACATCGTCGTGGTCGACCACCCCAACAACCACAGCAACAACAACAGCAAGTACAATTCCAACCCACTGCAAGTAAAACTGCTGCCATTTTGCCGGCACGTAATAATGAAGTTAAGAATGATTTTGTAAGGAATTTACGAAGTTCATTCAATAATTCGACAAGCAGTAATGCACAAATCAGCAATTGCGTCGATTATGCACTGAATGGTAGGAGATTACGGCAACGGCAGAGTAATGAAAAATTAACGTCCCCTGATGTTTCGCAACAACAAAAAAATCGTAGCGTACCCACGTCTCCCAAGTGTTCGCCGGTTAAACAAAATGCACCTGATATATCGATGGATGATTTGAAATCGTCGGTCAATATGTATTTCGGTGCAGCTAATAGAATAGCCTCTGGTGAGAAGTTTGTTGTGAGAGCGAAGAGAATTGGATCGAATGGACAGTCGCAATACCTCATCGAGTGGGAAGGCCCCAAAACATAACGGTAATAATTTTTAATAATTATGGTTTTCGTTGCTCGTTTTTGCGCCCAATAATTTTGGCGATACAACTGTGAACACGTTCGATAATATTGGTTTTCAACTGCCAATTTCTCTATTACAAACGTTCTGTTTTTCTCCATTTATTTTGGAAAAATGTGAACTGGAACTACATTAGATATAAATGGTTCAATAAAAATAAGCCCGCGCCACAATCACTGCCGTATGATAATATAATGTGTGTATTATTCAATTGTCGCTGAATGTGTATGCTACCACGATTTTCATACGACAATTGAATATTTTTGTACGTGAATTTTGCAAACCAGTGATGGATGTATCAGTGAGGATTGAGTTAGATACAACGAAACTGGGAAAACACATATTTCGATAGATGATTATTGCAAAAATATTCACGATATCTGTTGTAAATAATTTATTACATGTTGGAATGTCCGTGTGACGTCAGTGAATGTGAGACGCGTGTAGTCGGACTTAGGATTTATGGAGAACATGAGAGAGATAATGAAACAGAATTGAATATTCATATCCAGAATGGTGACTGACTCATCAGAGGTAAAACTAAAAACAAAGATTGAGTTGACAATTATGATATTGTCCAGAACTTTTTTCTTCATGAAACTGAATCAGAGGGGAATCACGGAAAGAAGGATAAACAATCTCACAATGACTGTAGAAGTTATTTTTTAATATTGATGTTAGAAGTGTCAGTCGTCTGCTCATACAATACTTCCTGGACTCTGGTCTAACATTCAGTTTGACTTATCGTACGAATGTTTTTATTCCTTTTTTTCACAACAGGCTCTCTTCTCGATCATAATCAACGCAACATTTCGATGTTTCTCCACATTGTGGTAATTTTTAGTAAATCTGTTGTTGTTTGCGAAGTAGGGTTAGGAGTTAGTGATTCAGCATTATCAGTGCTCATCATTACAAGACTAATGAGAATAACAAATAAGATACAAAATAAATACACAAATAGTGGATACACGTATGAGAAGTAAGTTAAAAAAAGAAACAAAATCAATGTCAATGTAAATTGAATCGTCCGGCTAAATGTACAGTGTGCATCCAGAATGTATTTAATTTTCGACTGAAGGCGTCATATTCGACGGAGGTTGTACAAAAAGTTGAAACAGAAAAAGTAAAGGAAGAGGGAAATAAGAACATAAATGTGTGTATATTTTTGAGGATATAATTGATTCATCATTAGGAATTTATTGAAGACCTAGATTGTGTCTTCATGTGATTTTTGGTCCTCATACAAAATATTATCTGCATCATGGTAAAGGAGAATGCAAAAATTGTGGCGAGGATTGTGCGGCGTCTCACATGTTTGAAAAACAGAGCGAAGAAAAACGAAATGAAGAGCTTATTAGGAAATTTAAAACTATTATTTCATTGATGACATATATTGTTATATCATTGTGAAATTTCGAGCGAATATGATTGAGAAACATCTTCACGACTTCGTTTGAAATGTGAATGAATGGAATCAGTGTGTGGCAACTCCCATATAGAACATCATTATTTAATGTCGATGGCTGCAATGCAAACATGCAGGAACGGTATTCTTTTAATTCCGCGCCATTATGAAGAACAATAACTAATCAACGAAGAAAAAAACAATCAATGACTAGATTCGTTCTCGTGGCGTTGAATACTTAGATCGAAACCTACCTATTTTAGGTAATTTTAAGCGCTTATCCTTATCATTTTTGATGTGAGATGAATTTTTTTTCATCGATGTAGTTTCTATTGTGCGGTTCATATTCATGAAAACGGTTTTTATCATACTGAAAGCTGATAGGTTATATCAGTCTTTACCTCTGTATTCTTGATGAAATTGAATTCCAATCATGCATTTCTTTTGATATACTCTTGAATCATTCAATTATTTCAATACATATAGTCATTATTTTGTGCCGCACTATACTTTTCTTAAATGATTTATTGTTTTTTTTTTTGTAATTTAGAGTGAATATTATTCTAAGTGATGATGAAATGAAGACAGAAAGAATATGGACACTGCCAAACTTATTAATTTATATCTAAACGAGAGAAACTGAGCTTTTGCTTTTGCTATGATTATTTTACATGTACGAATAGTTACGGAATGTTGATCAAATTTTCATGTGTTCAATCGATTCTCTCGTTAGTTATTATTTTTCAATACAAACGTCTGAATTAGTATTCAATACAGATCAATCAAACACACAATAAATGCTTTGTTCAGTTCTGATTTGCGCCGTGAAGTCATATTTGTCTCTATTATGCATGCATTACGATAAGATGTGTAGATCATTGTCTTGAAAAATTGTTCGATTAGTGGGTTGCAATTACATTCGGTTAATGTGCTCTTGTTTCCAATCATTTTGAACTGTGAAGTAATTGGATAATGAAAATTGTGATTGCGACTGTAATATCAAAAATTTGTTCCGATGAACGCCGCCACTCGACGCCGGCGAAATAGAATACGAAAAAAGAGGAAAATAAGAGGAATTAGGAAAAGATGAATTACTGCCAGTATCGTATGTAAATATTTTTTTTTTTATAATTATATATAGTTAAACATTAGTTATAAACTGTCTGTGTACGTTTGTGGGGCGGAGTTGTGTGTGGTGTGGCGTGGAAACAATGAGAATGCGAGAAAGGAACAGGGAAAGCGGGAACAATTGGGAAATTAAAAATGTTCATTCTCAATTGGAGTGAAATGATGTGACTTAGTTGTGTATGGAACAAAAAGAATTTGGAGAAGGAAGAAAAAAAAGAACATGACTTGAGCGCTCCTCCCGACAGAAGGACATTCGTCCATTGCTGAAACTCCTTTATTGCCCACCGAAGATATTCCAAAAAACTTTCATATTCAAATCGTAAATCGTATTTCTTTGGAAGAATTCATTATTTTTTTACTTATCCATTTCTTCTTTTCCAAAATTAATTTATAATTGTACAAAAAGAATGGAAAATAAAAAAATGCAAACACACTCACATGAACCAGTGGTCCAATCATAGCGAGTTATTCATAAAAAATAATCATGATTTATACGAAGTATTTTCTTTGTCGCCAAATAAATATTGAAATACGCAAAAATAAATAAGATAACATTTTTTCACTCATCCAGAACACGTATACAAAAAAAATTGTACAATGAACTTATTATTCATTATATATTGATATTTACTTGATGTTCGAGGCGTTGCTCAACTAGTTTTTCGAAAATAATTGTGGATAGCCAAATAATGTATCATAAAATTTTTTTTACTCAATTCAGAACACAATCGATTTTCTTGTTCAACGATCATTAATCCAGAACAATAGTAAATATGTATATCATTCTTGATCTGGTACGTGACACTAATTCACAAGGGACACACAAGAGATAACAATAGTCTCTACAAATAATTGGATGATTGTCCAATTTATAACAAATGAGGTAAATGTCATTATCTTCATGTACAATGTGTATAATTTTTCACTTACACATAATTATGTTTATCCAATAAGTCGTATTTTTTTTTCAACACGCGCTTGACGATGAGCAATTGTTTGAAAGACTGAATTTGTCATTTATTTCGATTGATTGCTTTCCTCATAATGATCCATCGCAATTGTGTTGCTCTCATATGATTCACCGTATCTTCATCACTATTTGAATCCAACTAAATGAATACACCCCGTACGAAAAGATGTTATAGATATTTTTATAATTCATTTGAACCCCTATTCGATGAAATTTCTTCCTTTTTTCTTCCCTCACTTTATTCTTTCCGGTTATGTGTATCAATTGTGAATTATAATTCATCATTAATCGGTTCAAGTGATCTAGACTATCTCATGTATATATTTACAAACACATATATATACGATCGTTAAATACGTACGAATTTACGATTACATTCAAAATTATTGTCTCTGTTGAACGATGTATGAATGATCCAATGAACGAATGAAAAACTGTATACATGTCTTGAACAATTGAAATAAAACTATCGTATGAATGGATTATGTCACTGTGTCACCTTTCATTAGCGAGCTGTTTCTTCCATATTGTCAATTGACAACGCGCCGCACGTGAAATTTCCTTGCTGTCTGTTCATTCATGAGAATATAAATTGCTCCGTGAATGCACCCCTAATCATTTTGTCCAATATGTACTCCACTCATCCCAGGGAAAATAAAAGTCAATACGAATGTCAGACGTGGAATTGCAACGCACTTCTCATAATTATTACTAAGAATTTTATGAAATTCTACCAATTATCTAACTTACAGATGAACTATGGACGATATCGTGTTATTGCGATGGTGTTGTGATTGTAAATTATACGTATGGTATTCGAATTATTAGAAAAACAATAAATGGCTATCATTCAGATTGTTGCGTTACTCTTCATTTATACCCTGACCCATGCCTTGGTTCCTCGAGTAGCACTGAGATTAATCCCTTAACTACTATGAGATGGGAAGTGAAAACAACACATTTGTTTTTTATCATAAATGGTTAAACTATTTTTATTATTACATCTGTTTAATCGACATAACTTATTTATGAAAATATGGGAAGTAGGGAAGAGAAGTTTTTGGGGAATTGATGGAGGACAGATGAAACGAAAGAACATGTCTTTAGTTTACTTAATTCAGAGTTAATACTAATAAAACTCAGTACTTTTTACAAGTTATAAGGAATAACAAATTCTAATATAATCCGAGTTCTCTAATTTATTTGCTAAATCATATACTATAGTATACCTTAATATCCTAAATTTATTTTTTTTCTTTAACACAGAGTGAAGGTGCGTCAGAGAGCAGCAAAAAAATTTTTTGATTTTTTCTTCTCAATTGCATGAAAATATTCTTCTTCCTGGTTACGTACGTATTATTGTTCTACAAGTGTTAATTATTTTTCCTTTTCGTGGCATTTGCCCATTTTGCTCATGATTAAATGCAATCGATGTGTAAGGCCTCATATTTGAATACATTGATGGAAATTTTTGAGTATCTCTACATGTACGTATGAATTGTGTTAGAAATAATATACCGTTCACTGGTATCGATATTGTAATCTTATTCGTTGTTTGTTCACCGTTTTTCATGGCAGCATTTTTTCTTTGAATACAAATGTGGTATTATCGACAATTAGTCGATGCTTTATACATCATTGTGTAACAAATTTATTTATCGAATTGTTGAGTTTGGTCCCTGCAGCATTTATGATTTTTGCATTGAAGATCTCTACCGCACCGCTATATGTAATTCTATATTGCATTAAGAACAGTATGTTCAATAACGTCCCCAATGCAACAAAAAAATCACACGATTATATTTTATATGTAAAACGTCCGTAAATTAATAATATAATAGTGAAACATGATTATCATTGTAATGTGGACCATCTTACAGAACAAAAAAAAATTAATTCAATAGCAATACATTTATATATTTGCTAACTTATTCGGTATTTAAAAAAAAAATATGTAAAAACAGTTTGTACAAAAATCGAGAGAAAAGATAATACAGAAATACTCGACGGTGCGCGAAATAAGATGAAGAAAAAAAGAAAAAATATTTATTTACAATTCATTAATTTCCTTTTATGATAGAAATTAAAAAATAAGAAGAGACGAATTTACTTCAAGTGATTCTAAATCAAAATACAAATCATATAAAGTTGTATATATTTCATCACCGCGTTGTGCTGGGCGAATTATGCACAACAAAACACTAGTATTGCAAAAACCGCTTGTCGATTTGTATCAGTTCAATAGAACCTTTTCTCTCGCAACAATCTAAGAGATTCCCAATATTATGCAGACAGCGTCTGTGGAAAAGATATAGAAAAAATAAACACGTATTACTTTAGAATCGCGCTCAATTACTGATTTCCCTTTCTCTTTCCACTTACGTTTTCTCTCTTACGTTTGGCTTCTGCTAGACTGTGAGCTCGGAGAATTAAATACACCAATATTCATCGACGACTTATTACATTGAACTTATCTTATTTGTAATATCAACATTTCGATGGATTAATAAAAAAAAAATGGAACGAAAAATTAAATTACGATACGTTGTGTTAGTCAATCGCGCAACGCGCATTCGAAATTGAACGAATAAACATAAACACTTTGAAAGTGCGCAATTAAAAAAAAAAAAATAATAAGCAGAGAATGGATATCATACGAATTGGAATGTCTGCGTATGGAACAACAATTCGTTGATGCAATGGTTTTCAGTAAATTTTCCGAGTCACAGTCCGACCAATTACGAACGTTATGTTACAGTATTTTCGCCACTGTGCGTTGAGTCTAATACATGACACTTCAATTTATAATTTATAATTCATAATTTATCATTAATAATTTATAATTTTCGATTTCTTTTTGCAAATTGCATTAACATTTAAATTCACATTGATCAAGTAAAAATTTATCTAAATCTCGAGTAAATGAAAAGGCACAACTCTCAATTCCTTTTCTATATTAAATATCAGTATTTTCACATTGTCTCTTCTCAAATGTTTGCATTAATCGTGTTTCATCACCGAGTATTCACTATCTTCCATTTATTTCAATTGCTATTTTAACAGTATTCATCTTATTTTTGAGCGGGTTGATTTTCAAATTATCATCGCCTGCAGAATGATAAAAAAAAAGGAATAAATTGGCAGTGGCGATTATGATATAATTGAATCGGTACAATTCATTCTCAGAGACACCTCTCACTAGGCTGATATAATCGTGCACGATACATACATTATATTTAAATAAAATATTACATATTACAAAATAGATTATAAAATAAAAAAGTTGAAATATCTCTAGCACGATTGTCTTTATAATAATTATTGTTATCATTCATCTATCTCTTCGTAAATTGTCTCTCTCTCTCTCATCATTATTAACTTTGCATTCGCAATTTAATATTTACAATAGCATTCGTATTTATCATATGGTGTTTCATTATCCAATACCTATTATCATTTTTATCATTCCTCTTTTCTTCTGAATCCATTCATTGGGAGAAGGTCTTCACACTCGTGGCAAGTCGAAGGCACCTTTAGGTATTTGAGCTTTTATCCATTTCATTTAATTTATTAATTCTCCTTGCTTATTTTGTTCACCATTTGTGCGCGCACCGTATGTAAAATAATGATTCATTATAAAAAATATAATAGCTTAAATTTGTTCCCTTAAATTTGTAATCGTTCGTTTAGATAATTAGAGAGGCACGATTATTGATTATTGAGTACGCAGGGGTAGTGTCTCTGATTCCAAACAAGAAAAGTCTTTGTAAAAAAACTTTTTGTCTACCTATATATTCATATATATATAACGTCTATATATTTGAATACATATATAT
>JABMBR010000214.1:0-33015 GCA_018881525.1 Meteorus sp. PSUC_FEM 10030008
ATATAAGAATGTAAATGTCTACTTTTTTATTATTGAGAACAACTATTTCAAACGATCACCCACACAAAATCGTGATATCAATTAATTATATTGCCACAATTATATGTGAACTTGTATTTTTTTTCTGCATCCAATTTTGAATTTCGTGCAGATGGAAGGAAAATACGCGCACGCGCACCAAAATTTTCAAACTGTCATATAATTTGTGAATATCATTGTACTTCACAGATGATGCAATGGAACTTTTTTTATCGTATCAATTTGATGTTAGGAGAGTAAATGTACGAAAATTGATACCATGGAAGAGTGTTGTTACGCAGCACTCTAATGATCACGATGTAACGCGCTCAAGACTTCAGGCGCGAATGCAATATACAATATCCGCGTGCACGTGGTTGTACAGTCGCACTGAGTATACGACAAATCGACCAACCACCGTGAACCACCTGTTACCGCGTTTGACTTATCATATTGCGCTTAGTGGATTGATGCGCGCGCAACGCGACGTTTCGACGTTCTATCTCTGTTGCACTGATATTATAGTGTGTATACTAGAAGTGTTTTTTCTCTTATATCAAACTTGGTGTAGTGCGTTTGTTGCCGGCTGTATGCCTTCTTGACTGTCGCTGCCGCGCAGTCGCTACCGAAAAAAAAATTCCGGCTTTTGTGGGTTGTATATATTTTCTGTTGAAAAGCTTATATTATGGGTATGCGCACTGACTCATGCGCAACGAATATGCGCACAGGACGGGCGCGGAGACTCGCCGGCCGGGCGGGGCTAATATACCTCATTTATTAACCATATGACACTGGATTAATGCGAGAAATATATATGAAAACCCATTATAAACTAATTATTCACTCATTTCACATTGTGAACTATCAGAATGAAGGAGGGAATTTTTTAGGTTAACTGTGTACACAATATTATTTTCATTCTGTTTCACAATATTTTTGTCATGTCGATTCCTCTCTAAGCGCGCCACACGTGTATGTCTGATCGTGATCAGCCATACTGATATAATGTAAAACATATGTGTATGTATATGTATATATTCATATCGAAGTATTTTGAAATATGTACTCAACACACATCTGTTGAATTTGTGGAAATGCCTTTTTTGATATTGTATGATTGTTCTTATCATACGTCCCACGAAATGTAAACGACACGAATATTGAGAGACACGATTCACAGTCGGAAATTATACAATGACATAAATATATATGTACACATGTGAAATGAGATGTATAGTCGTATTTATATCACCTTATTCGGCACGTTTGGGTGATGATTTTTGTATATAATGAGTAATGCGGGTTGGGGAAAAATGAGGATCAACGATGCGGGTCATCGATTTCCCAGCTCTTTCAATATCAGTACACAAACTCTTCCTGTTTTGTTTCAGACTCGGATTGATACTCCTCGAGAAAAATACTCCAAGAATCATCCTCTTTATCCATCTAAGTATCATAATGTATATAAAAGATCGAATTTCGAAGAAGAGCTGTGATAAACACATATCTACATAGGTATGTTTGTGCAATTGGACGCTGCGTCATTTTCTCTTTTCCTGATATGAAAATAGAATTTGTGAATAAATACAAAGTGTGCATATATATATTTGCATGAAGACAATGTAAATACAATTCATAAAACCATAGATCTCAAGTAGAAATGACTGATAAGAAAAAAATTGCAAACAATGGAGGTCTGTATTGCATCACACTTTTTTTCTCGCAATCATTTCGAAAAATTACCTGAAGCATTTACATCTGATTTCATTCACGTTCATGGTGTTCATATTTATTCTGCGATGTTTTCCTCGTATATAATAACACATTGAGGTCTGTAAAAAGGGATTTGGTGAACAGCAAAATCAAGTTCTAGAGTAAAGCAAAAATAGGTCTTGAAGGTCATTCATATATGTTGAAGAGTTTATTCCGTGCGATGTCACTTCAAGGTCCTTTTTTTTTGCAGATCGTATCATATATGTATTTATACATCCGTGTATACTTATGGAAGCACTGTAAAATGACATACAAAATTCTTTATGAACGGAAACAATCTATGATAATAAAGATCATTAACAGTTCACTGAATATTCTGATGAAATCAGGCTGACTATTCAATCTTTAGCAACTTTCTCTTTTAATTGCTGTTTAATGAGAACATAATTTGTCACAGTACTGATAAATTTTTCACCGTAATCGAAATGGCATGGAGACAAGGATTGCCGGTTTTTTGTTCTTTTCTTCATTTTTTCATTCCATCCTTAATAGCGATTGTGGCGCCATCTCCATAAGTTTATTGAATGTTCATTGAGGAGATGGCAGCACCTAATCGATGAAACTGTTCGATTATTTCAGGTTGGAAACAATTCCGCGTGGGGACATAACCTAAAAGAAGCAATAGAAGAATGAGTCTCTTTAATTAAAGATTATTCTGTTTATTGTTGAAGAATAGTTCTGTTTGGAAATCATGGGGAAACCAGGAGGTATCAGATAAACTACTATACACATATCTGTTTTTTTTTCCGTTTATCGGTGATTGTGTAGAATGTTCTAAGAGATTTTCATTTCAAACATAATCTTTCAGGCCCGACGAGGGATCGTAAAAATTTATCGTGGATTTATAGGAACAAGAAGAGACAGGGGAAAATTTCTAAACCGCAAATTGCTGTTGATGATAATGTTCAAGTGCAAAATAAAAAAGCTAGGATTATTGTGAGGAATCTTTCATTCAAGGTGATGTACAACTTGTGTGAGCGGTTCACAGCAGATTGCAGTGAAGTATCAAAAACATGAATTGAAATACACAATAGATGTTCATATTCTTAATTTTTGCATTTGATAGGTAACGGAAGATGATATAAAGAATCTTTATGCTCCATTTGGTCAAATCGAACAAATCGATTTGTTGAAAAGACCGGATGGAAAACCAGTAGGATGTGGCTTTGTACAGTTTAAACGAATAGAGGATGCGTCCAAAGCTATTTTTAACACTAACAAACAAGATTTTCTTGGTACGATATTTTTTATAAAAATTAGCCGTTCGTGAATCAATTTCAAAAACCGTAAATGACATTTGAGTGGATGTTCTCGTTATACCTTTGTGTTTAATCTGTTTTCAGAATTTGGACCTACCTATATACCTCATAATAAGTTGATATCCATTATGATAATATCTGACAATTTTATTTCCTAGGTAGAAAAATCAGTAGTTCATGGGCAATTCCGAAAGCCAAATTTGTTGAGCAATTAGAGAAAAAAAGTGGAGAATCTCGCGGCGATGAAACGAAAAATACATCATCGGAAAATGGTGAAGATAAAAATCAAGATAAACTTGATTTTATTCCGAACAATGCAGGAGAAAAAATGATAAATGGTAAGAAGCGAAGCGCAGAAAGAAAAAAACGTACAGCCGAAGAGCGGAAAGTTCTAAAGCTCAAAAAAAGACAGAAACGTGCCCGCATTGTTGTCAGGAATTTATCTTTTAAAGTAAGTAAAAGGATGAACTATAATTTATTTTCGTATATTTGTGAGATCAATTCCCCTTTCTTCTCTCCAGGCAACTGAAACGACACTGAGAGAACATTTCGAACAGTATGGCATGATAGAAAATGTTGAAATATTAAAAAGAGCAGATGGTAAACGCGTGGGTTGTGCATTTGTACAATTCGCGCAAGTTCAAAGTGCAGCGAAAGCCGTTCATTATGCAAACATGAAACCAATTTGCGAGAGACCAGTTGTAGTTGATTGGGCTGTACCAAAAACGAAATTTGCTCCGAATAATGGCAACACTGAAGTCAAAGAGGAACCGGAAGATACTAAACCAGATATTTCTGGCGAGGACGTGCAAATTCTCGATGCAAGTCAGGTTGAAGAATTCAAAACTGAGCAATTGAGTGATGCAAACAAAAAAGTAAAAAAAGATAATGAAAGTGACTATGATGGAAGTGAAATCGACAGTTCGGAAAATAGCGAAGTCGATGAAGAAGAAAGTGAAGATGAAACAGAGGACGATGGAGATGAAGATGATGAGGATGAAAAAGTAAAAAATGAATCTATCGATGAGGAAGAGCCGAACGAGCCGGAAAAGCGACCACGAGTTATTTCTCATGACGTAAATGAAGGCAAAACTGTATTCCTGAAGAATGTACCATTTTCTGCAAATAACGATGACCTCAACGAGTGTATGCAGCAATTTGGTCCAGTTTATTATGCACTCGTTTGTGTTGATCCCCTAACGGAACATTCAAAGGGAACGGCTTTTGTTAAATTCCGTAATGTTGAGGATGCTGAAAAATGTTTATCAGCTGGAACAGAATTACGGTTGCACGACCAAGTGTTGGATCCACATAGGGCATTAGATAAACAGGACGTTCCGAATGGGAAGAATTTGAAGACACGAGTTAAAGATTCACGAAATCTATATCTCGTTAAGGAAGGTGTTATTCCAGCTGGTAGCCCTGCCGCCGCGGGTGTTTCCGCAAGTGATATGGCTAAAAGATTGCAGATGGAACAGTGGAAATCACAAATGTTGCGTAATTTGAACATGTTTGTTTCTCGAAATCGATTGGTTGTACACAATTTACCGCCAACTTTAGATGACATGACGTTGAGAACAATATTCAAGAATCATGCTGGACCAAAAGCTATTATTCAAGAAGCGCGAGTGATGCGAGATTTGCGAAACCCCGATGCCAATAACATTGGAAAATCGAAAGAATTTGGTTTCGTAGCCTTCACTACACACGAAGATGCATTGAAGGCACTACGGAGTATAAATAATAACCCCAATATATTTTCTGCGTCAAAAGTAAGCTGATTGATAAATTCTTTCTAATTCTGTGATGAAAAAATTGCTGTTTGACGTTTTGCTAATGTAAATATATTGTCTCAATAGCGGCCGATCGTTGCTTTTTCTATCGAGAATCGGGTCATGGTTAATGCGAAAAAACGCAGAGTAGAAAAAAGTCGAGATCATAATCCATTATGGAAGGGCAAGAGGAAAGACAATCACGATGAAGACAAATCCAATGAGCCACCTTTCAAACGACCAATGGGTGCTCGATCGAAAAAACCAGTTGTACCAGTGTCGCGGACAGTTGATAGTGAAGATGTTGCAGAGTTCGCAGGTGTCACCAGCAAACCCGGTGCGACTACGAAACTGAGATCGAAGTTTAAATTGAAAACACAAGCACTGATCCATAATCAATCGCTGAAAAATGAAAAGAAACAGAAAAAAATTGCCCAGACCTTACGTGCTAAGAAAGCAGACCAACGATTGTCACGAAATGAAGCAAAGGTAAGTCAAATGAAGCATAATAATTATTGGAAGTACAAAAGGATGGATTGGTAACTGTTCATTTATTATTTACAGCCCAAACAAGGTGCCAAAAAATTAAATCGAGATGATGAAAACTTGAACAAACTCGTTGAAAGTTACAGGAGTAAATTGACATCGACAATACCAACGAAATCGAAATGGTATGAGACTTGAATGTACAAAATGAATTGTATGACTTTTAAATGACAATGGATGACTGGAAATAATGAATTGAAAACTAGGTGTATTTAATAAATAATGTTACAAAAGTTTCTCTCCAATTTAATTCTCTTAGTGGATGAACCCTTGAAAAAAATTCAAGTATCAATCCCTTCACTTCCTTATCGACATCAGTAACTGCATGTACATTCACATTGGATACAATTCAGTTTGTAGTTGGCGTTACGTTCGTAACCACGTGGAAGAATTTAGAATTTTTTCATTCATGACCGAAGGTCTACCTGTCAAATGACCATATGTTCATCAAACATTCGTTTACGTCAGATCGGAATCACAATAAACATATAAATTGATACGAAAAATAGATAATAATCGTAACCATGGCACAAGTTGAAGATTTGCAGTGTCGTATAAACGAATTGGAACAACAATTAGCAATAGAAAAGTCAAAAAATGCTACGACTGTTCGTGAAAAAATTGATAAATTATCCAGCGAGGTTGTTGATACTAATCCCTATAGTCGTCTTATGGCATTAAAAAGAATGGGAATTGTAAACAATTATGAACGGATACGTGACATGACAATTGCTATTGTAGGAGTTGGAGGTGTTGGTAGTGTAACTGCTGAAATGTTCACAAGATGTGGGATCGGTAAATTAATTTTGTTTGATTATGACAAAGTTGAATTGGCGAATATGAATCGACTGTTTTTCCAACCTCATCAAGTTGGATTGAGTAAAGTTGATGCCGCAGCGAAAACATTGATGTCAATAAATCCCGATGTACAAATTGACACACATAATTATAACATAACAACTGTTGATCATTTTGATGATTTTATGAAAGCCATCAACACATCGAGTCTAAATAATAGTCCAGTTGACTTGATATTGAGTTGTGTTGACAATTTTGAGGCTAGAATGGCGATAAATACAGCTTGCAACGAATTAAACTTGAAATGGTTCGAAAGTGGTGTATCGGAAAATGCTGTATCTGGTCATATACAATTCATCGTTCCTGGTGAAACTGCTTGCTTTGGTTGTGCACCACCACTTGTAGTTGCTTCTAATATTGATGAAAAAACATTGAAACGTGATGGAGTTTGTGCTGCATCTTTGCCAACAACGATGGGAATTGTTGCAGGATTTTTGGCGCAAAATGCATTAAAATTCTTATTGAATTTTGGAACGACTTCATATTACCTAGGTTATAATGCGATGAATGATTTCTTCCCATCAATGACGTTGAAACCAAATCCAAGTTGTGATGATAAATTCTGTAGACAACGACAGAGAGAATTCGAAGCCATTCCCAAGGAAGAAATGGCTGTTGAGGCCACTGAGGATGCAACACCAATTCATGAGGAAAATGAATGGGGCATTTCGTTAATCGATGAAACGAATATTGTTACAGAAGAAGACATATCTTCGCATTTATGTGCTGGTGTTAAACAGGCTTACACTCTACCTGATGAAGTGTCGGAGGCTTCCGAAGCGGTTGATGATTCAAATGGGCTGAGTTTGGAGGAATTGATGGCGCAAATGAAAACAATATAATATCATTGCTTCGGAATGAATCTGTATTTGAACGTGATAAAATATAAAATAAAGTCGTCCAATTTTTTGTGCGAATAATTTGAGATTACAACTTCATCTTCATGTGGTAATGACAATCCATTTTGTTCTGTTATTGAATCAATCAATGTGAAAATGAACAAAGTGTGTCCGAAGTAACACGTCTATTCTATGATCATTCAGATGAAAATAGTCAATCACATTCGTGATTCCTGTAATCATAATGAATATGATAAAAGTGGAAATACATTCATGAAATTTGTATCACTAGATTTTGTACCAAATCAATAACCACGCATAATCTCTACTCTTTCGTTAATTCGTTTATTTTTGCAATTTAATTTCACAAATAAATATTAAATGTGAATGTGATGAGTGAGGTTATTTTATCATGTAATTTATTCCCGCCATTTCACATGCCAACTTTGATTGGAGATTTTCGAAATTAAATCGACCAATTATGAAACATAACCTCAATCTATCCCATGTACCCCAATATATGGTACATTTTCGGGAATTTTCGGCTCACGTCGATATTCGAAGTCTTCGTAAGTCATGGCTTTTGCTGAATGCTAGTGAAACTCTTTTTTATTGAAACCGGCAGAGGATTTTATATTATTTTGCTTGATGAAATATACAGAAGGTTGATAACTGCTTCTTCTGGATCAAATTTTCACGCAAGCGACGAAATAATGTAAGTAAATTACATGTTAAAACAGTCTATGCGTCAACAAATAATAAAATTAGGTTATGTTGCGTATATACATTCACAAACAAACATTGTCCTGACGTTTACAGATAACTTGCAATCATGTCGGACGACGAGGATTTAGTTTATGTGAAAAAACAAAAAACAGTTCATTATGGATCATTTGAGGAGTCTGAGAGACTTAGATTGGCTGCTGCTACTGCAACAACAGAATCATCCGATGATGAAAAAGACGGAAGTGCTGTTGCAAACGATTCAAATATTCAATCGACATTGGGCAATATTCATGTATCGAATGAATATATGGATTTAGAGGATGAAATGTCCAAAGACAGACAAGCTTTATTAGAAGAATTTGAAAGACGAAAAAAGGCTCGGCAGATAAACGTGTCAACTGACGATTCAGAAGTTAAAAAAAATTTACGACAATTAGGCGAGCCAATATGTTTGTTTGGTGAAGGCCCAGCTGATCGTAGAACAAGATTGAAAGAATTATTAGCGTATCTTGGTGAAGATGCTATAAAAAAGAAACACGATGAAGATGAGAAACCTTCCCACCCTGTTGAAAGGGAACAGGAGAATACATGGTATCATGAAGGTCCTGATTCACTTCAGATAGCTCGCATGTGGATAGCTAGTTATTCATTACCACGGGCGAAAGCGAGATTGGATAAATCGCGAGATGAATTGGAGCTTGCTGGCGCAGCACGAACGGCACGCAGACAAGAGCTTTTGAAAAAACTTCAAGCTCTAAGTATTTATTGCTCACAAATTGGTGATACCCGACCAATTTCGTTCTGTCAATTTAGTCCAAATTCGAAACTTCTTGCTACGGCCTCATGGTCGGGTCTATGTAAACTGTGGTCAGTACCTGATTGTACACAAGTGCGAATTCTTAAAGGACACACATGTAATGTTAGTTGCATTGTTTTTCATCCAAAGGCGACAATAACAGAGGAAGTGGTGAAGGAATCAGATGGCCAGACATGTGTGCTTGCCAGTTGTGCCTCGGACGGTAATGATTTATGTCATAACTATTCCTTAAATTTCATCTGTTGGCTTTATGGTAAGTTTATTTATGAATTTCTCTGTATGAGCTTTCAGGCACAGTGAAACTGTGGGGTAGTGGATCAGGAGATAGTCCACTGGCTGAAGTTGAAGGTCACGAGCCCCACAGAGTATCTCGAATAGCTTTCCATCCTTCTGGTCGATTCCTCGGTACCTGCTGTCATGACGCATCATGGAGATTGTGGGATTTGGAGCAACAGGCTGAGGTATTACATCAAGAGGGACATGCAAGAGCAGTGCACTGCATGAGGTATATGGAATGATGAATGATAAACAAATAATATCATTTATGGATGAATTTCAATTGAACTTTGTCATTTCAGTTTCCAGATCGACGGTAGTGTCGTAGCAACAGGCGGTCACGATTCTTTTGGTAGAGTTTGGGATTTAAGAACTGGTCGATGTATTATGTTTATGGAAGGTCATTTGAAATCAATTTTCGGTATTGATTTTTCACCAAATGGTTTTCATATTGCCACTGCCGGAGGTGACAATATTGCGAAAATTTGGGATCTGCGAAAACGAGCGTGTATATATACAATACCAGCGCATACAAATTTACTATCGGATGTAAAATACCAACGAGGCGATGGACAGTATCTGATAACAGCCTCATATGATAACACGGCTAAAATATGGTCGCAAAAATCGTGGCAACCATTAAAAACGTTATTAGGCCATGACGGTAAAATAATGTCAGTGGACGTATCCGCCGATCAAAAATTCATCGCAACTACTTCTTACGACCGGACTTTGAAACTGTGGGCGCCGGAAATTGTGTAAATATATAAATAAAATATTTTTGTCACGTATATTGATGGTAATAATAATTATATTTATCATGATTATTACTAGTATTTTTTTTTGTTGTGACATTACGACATATAATAAAATTCACAGCGAGTTGAATGTCATTCATACGTGTACTACCATATTTTTATAATCCTTTGTGACGGCATTTACTGAGGAAAAAGTATATTTAACATCATTGTATATACGAGGATAATCAACAGTAATATGTGGGCGCATGTGTAGCTTAGTGTAAATAAATCGAAAGCTTGTTTTTCATAATTTAGAAAAGAGGCAGTTTGAACAAGCATCCTGTATTTTTATTCGTATAAAAAACTCGTAAATTTCCTACTTACACAAAATCCGACATAAACTGTGACCTCCTTTAAACAATCTTGCAAACTCAAGTTTATCGATTCTTCCTCACACCGTTCATCATAACTTATTTCCTCGCATTCCAACAATTTTATACAGCGCAACTTTCTCTTTCTATTCACGTGAAAAACTCAACTTCAAAACTTTTCAACAATATAACGTTTTATTCAAATGAGATTAATTATAAAATTTCATTAATGCATTCGGAAAATATTTCACGTTATCTTAACTATGAATGTTAAAGAATTTCCAACTTGCATTTGAATGGCGAGGCGAAAATGACTAATTTATATCTTTTCAAAAGTTTCGGACGAGTATGACAAGAATAACCTATCGAGAATGTTCCAGTAATCCTTCAACTCAATTATTTATGAAAGAAATCTTTTATGTCATGAATTTAGTTATTTTATTTGAGCGACAGGAGCAATAATAAATCAAAATTTCCCCGAAACAGGAAAAAAAGATAAAACGGGACAAAGAATCGAATGAACTTTACGTACACGACCCGCATTTGAAAAATGACAAAAGATTGTAATGGGAACAAAAGTGGAAATCTGCTGTACGTTATGATTATTTTTTCGTTATGAATCAATCAACGGGTAATGATTGATGGATGTACTGTCGTGATCCACCTTCAACAAAATCTTGTACTACGTGTCCGTCGCCTTGCAATATCCATTTAGTTGTTAGCAAACCATCAACACCCACAGGACCTCTTGCATGTATTCTCGCTGTAGAAATACCCACCTGAATAAGGAAGGAAGGAATTTTGATTAACGAAAATAACAAAAAGAAACATTTGAATTGGAGTAATTTATACACCAACCTCTGCTCCCAATCCAAATCTATAGCCGTCGGCAAATCTCGAGCTGGCGTTGTGAAAGACACAAGCACTATCTACTTCTCTTTTGAAGTATTCCGCACTTCGGACATCTTCAGTAACAATGACATCAGTGTGAGAACTTCCGTACTTGTGAATATGATTAATCGCTTCATCTAGATTAGGTACAACTTCAATTGTACATTCAAGTGAACCGTACTCAGTTTTCATACTTGTGGCTGATGGTGGCCCGAAGGTCAATTGCTCTCGTAACTTTGGTCCAGAGTTCATTTTTACCTACATCATTATGGGATAATCAAACAAGTTTATTAATGTGCGCTCGTCTACTTGAAAGGCTCTTTTTCCTCCTTCTAATGACTTAACTTTGTAATCAAGATAATAAATAAATTCTGTATCTGTTTGAAAAAAAATTATTAATTTGCTAAGACTGGAAAAAACTATTGCAACTCAAATATTTATATCCGTTACGCGATTTCAGATTATTCAATCTATTTCTTATTTAGTTTTACGATATGCTTTTTTCTTCATGAGATACAATCCATTCAACTCTACAATTAGAAAATTCTTCATCTGGAGTTCTCAGACAATTTGACTCAAGATCAAAAGAGATCGAGGGAAAATATGAAAGTGTTATCTAATACTCACATCTTCTTTCTGTAGCATATTGCACACATCATAGAAAAAGTTCGTGCTCATTAATTTTCCATGAATGAGTAAAGTTTCCATGGCATTGCACGCCGCCGGATAATCACATTTTGAATCCCGAATGATTCTCATCGCTTTGTTGAGATCGGCATGCTCGTCAACGTAAACATGACAGACACCTTCAGCATGACCTAAGACTGGAATATGTTTTGATTGTTCTTGAATACTGCGCACAAGTTCAGAGCTTCCGCGTGGGATAATGAGATCAATATGTTTTTCCATTGATAAAAGATCGCCTATTTCTTCGCGTGATGAAACAAGAGATATTGCGTTTGGAACACCAACGGTCTTAAGAGCTTCCTTCACTAAATCCATCAAACATTTATTACTATGTACGGCTTCCTTCCCACCCTTTAATAGCAATCCATTAGCACTAGACATTGCCAACGCAGCAATTTGTGGCAAACTATCTGGCCTCGATTCAAATATCACCAGCAAAACTCCAATAGGTACGGTAATTTGCTTCAATTCTAAATCATCAGAAATTCGTGTCCGTCTTAATACTCTTCCAACATTTTGTAATGATGAATGTGCAATTTGACGTAAACCAACGCTTAATGATTTGAGCTTAGATGGATTGAGCGATAAGCGTGATAGTAAGGGCTTAGCTAAACCAAACTTATCAGCTTCTTCGAGATCTTTGGCATTGGCCGTAAGAATCTCAGACTGTTGACTCTCAAGTAAATCTGCTAAAGTATTGATACAAGCAGCACGTTCTTCGGGTTGGAGGGCTTGGAGTGCACGACTACCAGTACGTGCATTCTCAGCAACAACTTCAATTGGTGTTGCTGAACTTGGGACTTCAGTAAAAAAAGTACCAATTTTTCTTCCACTCATTATACTTTCGATTGCTTTCTCTTGAGTACCATTGCAAATGACAACTGAAACGCCACGATCCAATGCCCATAAAGCTGCATTAACTTTAGAATCCATACCACCAGTACCAACTTTGGATTTTTTTCCAAACTTTATTGTACCACGTAAATCAGAACTAAATGTGTGCAGCATTTTTGCACCGTCCTGCCAAGGTGGTAAGTTATAAATGCCATCAACGTCGCTCATCAAAATAAGTAAATCGGCTTGGACGCTAGCTGCCAACATTGCTGCCAATGAGTCGTTGTCTCTTATCGAAATACCACGACGTCCAACACTTCCAGCTACTTCTTCATCAACCTGAGGTGGTGGCGACACAGCATCATTTGTATTTATTATTGGTACGATATTCAGACTTATTAATTCATTCAATGTACTGAAGAGATTTTTTCGTGTTTCTTCATTGTAAAAATCGGGTTTTGTTACAAGCACTTGGGCCAACTTCACACCATACTGTGCAAACATTGCATCGTATAGAGACATTAATCCTGATTGACCTACTGCTGCTGCTGCACGTGGTTCCAACATTGTACCTGATAACATTCCCATATCTGTTAATCAGATATTTCATAAAATACATATCGATATAAGACATGAAACGATCGTAAACTCTGATAAGTGAATAGACGATTGTACATTTGAAGAAAATGGAGAATTTCATATGAATTTATCTAGAAATATTTGTATAGTTTAAGGAACACACTCACCTACATGTTCACGTGTATGATCAACCGGACTGAGTGTTTCCCTCATAGACATAGACATGAGTAGTTCTTGTGTGAGCCGTTGTTTACCGAATGCTACTGCACCACTTGTTACCATTATACATTCACGCCCTTCAATTTGACATTCAGCAACCTGTTCAACAATTGACGCAAGACGACCCAAAGCCAATCCATGTTCATCTTCACGTGTTATTACTGCACTACCAAGTTTCACCACTAAACGACGAGCGTATTTTAATTGACTTCGATCAGTAAATGTTGATTGTTGTGGTCGTTCAGCTGTTTGTTGTACCTGACGACGAACATCAATTCGATGTTTCTGATAAAGGTAATTTACATTGTTGTTTTATAATCAAAACGGACAACCACAATATGATTCTGTGAGAGGTATTTTGTAGAATGGCATGAATGAAAGCAGAAACGGATAACGGTTAGTATCAAAACTGTGACTATGCATTCATCGAAGAATAACCTCTCGCACACCTAGAAAACCTGTTCAGAATTTTCACTACTCAAATAATAAACCTAAAATTCACCCATATCCATCCACATATCAAGCCACGCAATTTTTATTAACAAAATACTGATGAAAAAATTTTCATAAATTGAATGTAGTTATGACTTGACAATCCTTTTCTCTCATATTTATTGTCTACTCACAGACTGATTCGGTGGACGCCCAACACCAGGCGTAGTTGAAGTGAATCTTCGTGACCATCGATATCCAATGTACGAGGACCTGGACCTCAACAATTTGTTGTACATACTACCTGCAAATTACAGATCGAGTAAAATAACACCTACCAATCAAACATCAACAAACGACTGAGAATATTCGTCATTGTATTGAAGCAATCTCCGTTCGTGTCGTCATTTTGAAGCATTGCGAACTCAAGACTCCCACTCTTATCGGTATCACAAGATTAATAAAAAAAAATAAAATAAGGCAATAGAGAAAAGATGCTCGTATATAATAAATATAGTGTCTACATTTATCATTTTCTTCTCCATATCACAAGGACACACAAAGTCCGACTATCGTGCTCATGAAGCATTGACGCCACTGACTTCCAATATATCCAATACTTCTTATCCATAAAAATACTAGTGCGGAAATTCTCGAATATTCATCACAATTTATCAACGAACAATCATCAATAATTATCATCAATAAAACAAACTTGATGACTCCTTCACCCATATAGAATAATGAACCATTCATAACAGAAGAAAAAAAACAGACACAATTACAAAGATCATGTTTACCACGTTACAAAGTTTATTTATAAAGCATTAAACAATTGTGCATAGATAAATATGTGAATGAAAGATGATTGAATTGAGTGGATGATTGGATTATGTGAATTGACAGATTTATCATAGATTCCAATTTATAGTTAAGTAATCATAGAATCATCCAACAATTTATTGGATAAATCAATTGTGTTATGCAAGTTATCAATATGAACCACAGTGAATCCATTGAAAACAAAAGGGAGATGTATATAATAGAGCTGGTGTGCAGCATGATATGAGAGTACAAGAGCTTGTCCTCTCTATTTATTCCACTGATGATCAATCACACGCAATTGGAATATTATCATAACGTTACCTATGCCACTGTGGCATTATCGTCTATATGTTAACTGATCATGATATAACATACATGAATTTTCACTCATAATACTAATGATAAATTACCGTATCAATATGATCAACGAGAATTGATAGTTATTGCTAGATATAATGCGTTGAATATGTTTATTGATGAATTGATTAAGAGAGAAAATCCAAACCCTGTGGGTAAGCTTCAACTATTGTTATCTTTATATCGTTCCCCAGATTGTGACCCGGATTATATCCAGAGGAAAATTGATATTGATATATTTGTGGAAGAGATTATACTGCAGAAGCTGTGAGGGGAATGATTTGTACACCCGCATTGGAAAATATTATTTTATATCATTGAATATAACTTATCGTATTTGATAATCTTCTACTGGTTGGTGATTTCATTCTTATGAGTGTTGTTGCGTGTAAGTCTTCAGAATTGGTCTAGACATGTTGTCGGTTAATATTCACGGATGAATACTTGAAGATTCGATGTTCCGAGTGGAATTCCTGTTAACAGTTGATGGAAATAGTTTATTGGGAATGTTATTGAATTCATGGGATTTGATGTTAGGCAAGAAAAACATATCAGATTTGATTATGCATTGAAGTGGTAGAGATAATAGAGAAGTTCGTGCTACTTAATTCTGTTACATCATGTGGCATTTTATTTTACTCATGTCATCGTTCGTTATGAAAAACCGATGAATGGATTGGTGGAGTTCATGTGAGAGTTTGAATGAAGATAGTTGATGAATCCAGATGTAGTATCGGATTGATCGATGGCTCCCATTCACAAGGATGTATCGACCTGGAAATAATGAGGATTCTTAGAGAAGTGATACCCAATTAATTGATACGGGTTGTGGCACTGGCTGGGGGAATTTATTCAAGATGACATGCAAGTGCTGTCTGAGGTGCTTGGTATCACTCGAAGTTACTATTGGCAAACAAGGAGAATCCGATGACATCTGTGTCACAGATATTTGGATGAGGTGCGATGATGGTAATGGGAACATTTCAAGACAGATGTCAACGAGTGGCAAATTAAGATCGTTGGATCTCTCTAGATGACTAAAAGGTATTTTTCTCTTGATGATTATGTTTGTCCGAACGAGTGACTCAATGCTAACGTATTTATTCAACTAACCTCAATGAATCTTATGAATAAAAATAATACTGACCTTTCTCCTTGCAATATTCTGTTCAGAAATCCCTTTTTATTCACACTGGCACAGATTGTTTCATCCCATGATGTGATATCATACATCAGTGGACTGCTGAATTTAGAAAATAGTTTTTCATAATCTTTCAATAATATTTCATTCAACATTCAATTATAACAGTTGATACTCAGTGTCAACTGTGATAAATTCTAAACTTAACTTTCACCTCAAACACTCAATAACGTATTAATAAGAGGGTGTTAGCCTGAAGTGAACAAGTGAGAATGGAACAAATGTGGGCAAAACTGCTCTCAAGAGATTGGGGCAAACGAATTTAGGGTCGAGCTCTCATATATAAGAATGAGGGGTTGATGTGAAGTGATTCACAACTACCAACGAGTCCTTATCATTTGTAGAAGCGACAATAAACGTTTCATTCCCATCCGTTGCCTTCCCCAAATTTACAATAAACATGTTTTTCATCAATGATACATTTCCACTACAATTTCTCATAAATAATATTGCCAGCATCAACAGCTTTAAAAAAAATCAGTCAACCCCCCTCAACATTTCTTTTTTACCCTTCACATCATCAAACATTATTTTCAGCTAAATTAACTAACTTAATCTACCAGTTGACATGATTAACAAAACCAATTGTCGTCCTATTCAATGTGTAGAATAAATAAATGAGAAAGAAAAAATAAAAGTAGTAAAATACTTTTTTAAACACGAGTGTGTTTGATGTTAAGGTCGCGATAAGTGTGCACTGTGTAGATTTAATAACCAATTATATACTATACGAAGCATTTAAACATATATTATATTATAACAAGTCATTTCATAAATGAAAATTTATTATCGTCGTAAAAATATTTGTTTATCCTTAATTATGAAAAATTATACGATTTCTCATTTGCATGCATACGACACACACATATGAACATAAATGTATGAATATTAAATATGCACAGCAATGAAACGGTGAGTACAAGGAGATTTGATTCATTGATTCAATCCATTTGTAAACATAAACAATTATTAAATATTGTTATTATTTGCATGATCATTTTTCGTTGCATTCGCACACATTTTGCCATTTCGTGCCCTGCTTTTCTGTTCTTCATGAAATTCGGACGCGCCTGCGTTCCTGTATTTTCGACGTCAGCGTCGACGCAACACCTTGTTGGCGCATCATAGCTGAGTTGAGCATGAGAGCAAGTGAAAGAGAAGGAGCAGGAAGAAGAGAAAAAAAAATACGGGGGGTTTTGGACGAGAGGGTGAGAAAGTGTAGGAGTGAGTGAGTGAGGGTGAGGAAGGGTGTATTGGGAAGTTGTCCCCCAGTGTTCGTCGAACAACGGTGCGACGGTGAGAGATCATGCCGTCGTGCCCTGCATCGGAAAACCGACCTCAGGTAATGATAACCGTGTGATCCATATCAGGTTATCATACACGCATGTTGTGGTTGTTTTATTACTGTTTTACATAATAATCAGAATAATTTTTACAATTAAAATGATAAAGATTGTGAGGCTTTTTAAAATATTACCATTAAAGTTAATGATGAAAAATGAAGTTATTGCAACGTTCACTCACCGATTCATTCTCTGAGGTCTGTAGTTTATTGTCATTCATAAATCAAGATGTGCAACGCTATGGAGGAACAATGTTTACGTGCAACTATCTCAAGTATTTGCAATTATTCCAGTAGAATTTTATATGGCTTCGACCCGAATCGTTTCACATTTATCACAGTGCGTTCACATTTTTACTCCACCTAAAACATTAGAATAAAATATGAGAATTTTTCCTGTGTACATCATTCGCAAAAGGATGTGAAATTATGGATTAATCACATAGAGGTCGTGTGATGATTATTTCATCGTTTCTGTGGTCAATAGTGAATACCAATTGGGACAAAGAAAAGAATACCTAGGAACTATCTTAATAATCTTCTGATGATTCACATAATTGGTTAAGAACAAATCTCATTGAAGTTTGCCCTTCTTTCTGTTTTATTATTCCTCAGTGTATTCTCGAGATGAGATGGAATCGATGACGCGGCGGGAAAAGTTTTCCCTTAGTCTGGAATTTTTTCTCCCCAATGACTTTCCTTTTTTTTTTCCATCGCCAAATATCAATACAGAAAACAAAAATTACCATAATCTTCTTCATTGTTTTTTCCTTGTAACAGAATAGAGTGCCAATCCATAATTGGTGTCTCGTGAATCATTTCCTTCTTTTCCAATAAACAATTTGCATTTATGTCATACAATAATTCATCGCGTGATATCGATGAAGTCGTAATTTGATGTGCATTCTGGTATTGAATCTGTGCTTGCGTTCGTGCCATTCATGATACGTAGACACAATTCATGCTGGACACAGTAGAAGAACTTGTTTCCCTGAGATTTTCCTATTATGTAAAAAAAAACAAACAAACTTAGACACATAGCAAACTGAAGAGACGAGGCGATAAACCTAACCTCACGAATTATCGATTATTGCTAATCACTTTATAAATACCCGATTGTATATGAGTCCCATCACACTCACCCACTCTTGAGTAAATGTCTTTCGGTTCACCAGCTTCTTTAATGAAACGCTTATAGGTGTATACATCCGGTCTGACACGTTCTCTGTAAAATACACAAATAATAAACTCAAAACCAGCATATTTTTCCAATAAATCACACCAATAATCATCATTAGAATATTAATAACATCCAATCAACTCAATCAATGAAAAATAATAAACAATCCAGCGAACTCAATTTAATTTCATGAAAAAACAAAGTCAAAATAATTATGAAGCATGATATTCGTGTCTCGTTTTGTCAATGATAATAAAGAGAAATACACAGAAGAAGAAGAAGAAAACAAGTGGAAAAATAGAGATGAAACAGGAGAAATGAAAAGGGAGTGCATTTTAGTTTCTGCACGTTCGCACATGAAAGAAGGAAGTTTACTCACTTGGAATATATATATATATATATTCACTGCGAATATGTGCATACACATATATATATAAACAGTTAGGTGAGTGGGTTTTTTTATTCGTTAGTTTAGATCTTACTTTCCTGTTCTTTTGTTCACCCTTTCTTTCACACCATTTTTTATTTTACGTCTGAATTTTTTTTTCTTTTTTTTCTCCCACTATTTTATTCGTTTTCTTTGTTGTCCTATTATTCTGCACGTGTCCGCAGTGTCATTAGCTTTTATCTGAGAAGATCAAAAATTTTGCGATGGAGAATATCGTGAAAGTGGGAATAGTGCGGATGAAGAGGGTGCGGAATGTCACTGAATGGAAATTATTCACTTTGTTAATTAACCTCAGCCTTTTAGGAAGAGGATCGGAAATGACATGGTAAACGATCGAAATGTTCGCACCTTTAGGTATAGTTGCTTCTGGTTACATTCGCCCTTCACCTCTACTCTGCAACTGATTGTGTGTAGAGGTTATGTATATGCTTTGTCTATCTCGTGACTTGGCTTTTCAATAGGGCCCTTGAGCCCCCATTTGTCTCAATCCTTCACCTCACTTTACATAGTTTATGTGTGTGCAACGGTAAAACAATCTTGTTTCACGCGGCACATAAGTCAAATACGTATGTGTGGGTATATGCGTTTTCGTGCACGATAAACTTTCTTATATTACTTGGGTGAACCTCTCACGATGTGTTATACACACGCCAAGGTCGGATATCAGTAAATTCATAATATGAAATTGATTTTCAAGGAAAATTCATGCTGACAAATAATCTGAATGATAGAGAGGAAGAGGAATTGAGGGGATAGAAAAAATGATTGGTAGTATTGGGGGTTATGTTATTTTGCCAAATGGTTTTTTTCTTTTATTTGCTGATGATATTTATAGCTTCGGTATTGTTTCAGAAGGATTGTTGGTTCTGTTCACGATATTTTGCTGTTCAAAGGTTAAGAATTCGAAGTTGAGACGGGAAATATTTCGATATTTGTTTGATATTGATTGTATGTTGTCTCGCTTTCGTTTCGTGTCATTGATTGTGTAGTGCGAAATGAAACAGTTTAAACAAAAGGATCTGATCAGAGGAAATCTCCTTAGATTTCTTGAGCTGGATTTGGATCACGTTGCAATTTTACCAAGAACTGGCGGATAATTGTTGTTTATTTGAATCTGTTCTTGCACATGAAATGCACATTAATATAAGCTGTCAATTTGAATGCAGATTCAGTGATTTAGTTCGAAGCTTATGAATAATTATCGTTTGTATGAATATTCAATCAGATCGTTAATATTCATTTGGGTTGGATTGAAAGGTGTGAATTGGGAAGAATAGCGATTGGAATTTGGCAATGTCATGGAGATATTTCATGAAAACGATCACGTGATGAACTCTTCGAGACATTATTCCATGTTCAGCCAATCTGAAATATGAAATTCGGGAAATAGGTACAACATTCCGAGTTCTGAAAGTACTTTATCAATCCAGTAAAGTCCAGAAACTCCAACTGATGTCAATTATGAATTTTATCGTTGTGCAGAATGATCTGACAATCAATCTATTTCATCATTTAGCAGGAAGATGAATGAAATTTTCTTTTTTTATGAATGCCCATTCGAATTCTCAACAAATTTCCATTCACTTCCGGATTATTTGTTGATGTCTTTTTACATATCCCTTACTATATCTATGCTAATATCTCGCACCGTTCTGTTTGGAATTCGGATTTTACTATTCTCTTTTCTCTTCTTTATATTCAGGTTTATGTGCGTATATAAAGAATATTCGATTCACACTTCACATATATCAATTGGGCGATTTTCGTTGCATGAAAATTTCATGAATTCGTGAGAAAATTTTTTTTATACTTTTCGCCATTTGTTTCCGATTTTATTATCGTGACTGAGTACGATTATAATATTAAAGGGGGAAATAAAAGAGAAAACTATCGTATCGTGTGAGAGAATTGATATTACGAATAAGATGCTTCATGAATGTAGGTTAGAATTTTTTTCTTCCTTATTTCGTTTCTCATTTTGACTTGTTTTTGGAACAATTGGACAATGTTATCATGAATATACCACCATGAGTTTTCTTCTTTACAATACAAAAATCTAATTTTTAAATATTTCGACGGAGAGTTTGAGGCAAAACTTATCATTTTATCACAGAGATTAAACGAAACACAATTATTCAATTGAAATTGATCATATAATATTAAACCTCATGTTAATCAGTGCAGAATGAATTTTTTCTGTGACATGAATAGAATTCTGAAACAAAAGAAATGAAATGGGGGTGAAGTAGAGAAAGGATGGAATCCAGAACGATGGATGAATTAATATAAATTAAATTAAATAGACTTATCAAATTGACACTTCGTAATTACTTTTTCTCATTCCTGAAATCCAAAAAGTTGGAAAGTCACTTTGATATTCATCTACTCCATTTTATATTCTTGAAATATTCTGTTCATCTCTAGAAAGGAACAATTATTCCTTATCAAAACACAATTTTTTTTCATTCATATAATGATCTTCCAATTATTCTATAAAAAAACAGAAACACAACCATTACATGCACCACAATCATTCAGGAGAAGAGAAATGTTAGGTTATGGGGGAAAAAAGTTCAATCTCATCTAATATCGAAAATTGTACGGAAACTAAAAACAAAATTCACTCCATCCTGAACAGAAAATAGACTTCACATCAGATACAGTACTTTTTTTCCGTTTAAGTGATTACATTTCACATGTATATATAGAATGATATTGTCAATGAAGGATATAAACTGGGCTCGCAACACAGCCATTAATTCTCCCCCTATCGCATTATATAATTTTACTCACAGGCGTATATCCATTGAAATACAATGGTATGACCAGCAAAGCTCTCCTAGTTTCTGGGTTGGGTCGATTTCCGACGTTTATACACCTCCAGCTATTCCATCTATAGATATAACGACTTTCAGAGCTGCAATCCAACTGCAATTCAAATATCCTCGGGCTTATTTTGATTTCCTAGTACACTTTCTTTTTATATCTAACCATCATTTCTATTTATGCTTTCTTTTGCTATGCTGCATTCTTTTGATCAATAGAGAAAATGTCATTACTTCCTTCAACATCTCTTCAGAGATGTCTTGTCATTGGATATCATTTTGTCAATTTTTTAACTAATTCATCACAACTTGGTAGATAATAAAAACAAATGGATTTTTGAATGAATTGATGTGGATTTGAATTCGACTATCGTTCATTTATGGTGTTGATAATCATTCATTCATCGATTTACACGTTCGTTATGGAATAATAAATTTATTGCAAAGTTTACACTACAATTAACACTTAAATCTTTTGTTACAGTTTGAATTTGGAGTTGAAGTGTGTAATTAGATACCTGAAAAGTCCGAGAATAGCATACGTACGTTAATCTGGAAATTATAAATTAGGAAAATTACGATACGCATTCATTTATATGACTAATTGTTATTGTTCTTCTATAATTGTTCGTGTGTAGTGAGAGAAAAAAATTTATCTGCTCATGGCAGCATTCGTCCATTATGAAATCGAGTGAAGTGGAAAAATGGATTTTGCAATTAACTGACGTTTCCGCATCACAGAACGTGATTGAAATTTTAAATTAAATTAAAACATTGAAAATGATAATTAAAAAATAGTGATAATTCAATTATGAATGATAAATGAGTGGATATAGGATTAGAATCGAATCTTCGTCGTTTTCATCAACAAAGTCAACTCTTTGTACTTGCAAGTCGAATCTTGGAAGATTGAGGTTGGGATAGTTTTGAAAAAAATTTATCAATCTGTCAATCGTTTCCGTACAGGATTTTCGTTCATCCTTCGAAGCATCCACGATAATTCACAGAGTTAGAGCAACAATCGAAACTGGAATTTGTAAAAATACAAACAAAAGACATTACAAACGAGTTATCAGAATCAGTGGATTTAATTTTCTTCTCACCATGACAATGTCGTTATCTTTATCACTGTTCTTCATTGCGTTACCTCTAAATGTCATTTCAATTTTCCTGGAATAAAGATAAAAACAGATATGATGAGTAAGAGTTGACCCAGAATGCCATTCAAACAGTTCAAATTGTAACAGAGAAATTTCACGATATCTGACAGTCGAATATTTTTTTTCCATTCAGTTTTTATTCCTCTTTCTCTTTTCATTTATTTTACAACTCTCATATGGTTCACCGGACGTGCGCAATTCAGACACTGAATCCTGTACATTTTTCGTCTGACAGACAAAACGAATGAAAAGAATTAAGACGCGTCAAACAGTTCTTGCTGCAGCGTCTTCTTCTCTTCCCTTTTATATAAAGTACACTCGAGAATTTTTTTTTCTCTTCTCCTCTTGAATTGAATTGCATGTACTAGTGCAAATATATATATAGATATACGTATGTGCGTTTGCATGGACGTATAGATATGCTAAAAAGAGGTCAGATCAATCTTGGATTTATAATTTAATTGAATTCACCAGCAAAACTGGAATGAAAAGGTTTAGTAATATATAAGAAGGAAAATCCGAAAAAAATAGACAAAAATATTCTGTATCATACGAATATTTTCGTACAATCTTCTATCGCTATAACAGAGAAACGGGAAAGCTCAAGATGCATCGAATCATGTTTGAATATACGAGTAGAAAAATGCTAATTCGAGTAGTGGATTCGATGTAGAATCAACAGTGAAATATGAGGGAAAAAGTATCGAAGTAAAAAGGTTATTCATAGCGTAAGATAAATTCTCATCGTTTCTTCATTTTTGGAAAGAGATGGGTAAAAAGAATCGGATACGATCATTAATTCCTGAAATGCTTCTTGATTCACTGGAAGATTCCAATCTCTGAAATGATTGAATTGAATTTTATTAATAGGTCGAAATCTCATCGATGATTTTTTTTTATATTTACTTCATTGTCACTATTGTTTTTAATTATAAGTTGTTTTGTGTTTCGAAACTTTCCTATCTCATCATAACTTCAATTCACTCTTTTGTTACTCATTATTCTTGAGGTAGAAAGATGTGTTCACAGTAAAACCTCCGATCCAGGACGTTTTCTTACTTTTCTAGAAAACGGTTGAAATATTCATTATAAATATCATAAATATCGGAAATTTTTTTGTAATATTATGAAGTAATTGAATACCGTCCAAGAATGAGTAGATGAAGTGCAGAAAAGTGGCGCCATTGCATTTAACTTTGTTGCAATCCAAAGAATAACATCCACCATTACAGTCGAGTATAGAGAAAGTCCAGTTGAATGCAGAAAAAGAAAATGCAACAAAGTTTTTGGTTGGAAAAAAAAAACTTGAGTACACACGCCGAGTAGATTTGTTGAAAGAAAAATGGAATAGTGGGCAAGCAAACCCTAATTACGCTCCGATAAGTTGCAGATCCAGCAAGTTGTTTACTCACTTTATCAAGTTAGTGTCCGCGCGCATCCGGAAAAACTCATCAGTATATGGTGTGTATTCGTGTGAGTGTCATTGTATATAAGTTTGTTGGAGAATTTTTCATCTGCCTCATATTGTCGTGAAAATTTACACGTGCAACTTCCACTGCATCCTAATAAGGCACAAACTTATATAACGTAACGATGTGCATATATGACGTGAGTAAATGAAGAATGCAAGGATGAAAGTTGTCAGTTAAAGAATGATGGAAATATTCACAGAATATTTCCCCTCAAAACAATTTTCTCACAGAATTTTTTTCCATATAGAATTTTTGGTTATTTCCAATATTTTCAACGTGGATTGATGAAGTTTTTTAATGTGATGTTTCATGATGTCTCAATTCTATTGAATTGTTTCAAGTTGAATCATTATTCCACGTATCCATGAAAAATCAGGAAATCCTTTTTCAAATAAATGTCTGCCGGTTTGGAATGTGTGTCGAGTTGTCATGAACGAAGGTAAAACATTCCTTAACTGCACTCCCACTCTAGACCTCAATTGTTTCAACTGAATCCGACGTATCCTCCATGAAAAACACGAAAATTATTTCATCGAAGTTTTTCATACATTTCAGTTGGTGTCTGAATTATTCCATCTGAATGAAAAAACATGGACATCGAATGAAGAGTAAAATTGAATAAAAGTAACTAGAAAAAAGTGTCGAAAATATTTTTTTTTTCTATCATGAATCTGCTGTGTGATGAGTTCTGATGGAATATTCCCGATCGATTTTTTTTTCATTTCCCGAATAAAAAATCGTGAAACATTTCAAGTTCATTAAATTCCTGCACATCTCAAACAAAACCCCGAACACCATTTTCCATGTGAAAGTTTTCACTCACCTGGTCTTCATGAATATTCAACGTCATAAAAACCATAACAATTCTTCTCAACTTACATTCTAAAATCCTTCCAATAGTTCCAACTATTACACGCTGGAAAGTCTTTAGACGAGTTTTAAACGAATATAAAGTTCACCACAATTTTCTTCATTGAATTCCTCACATTCAAATTTCCCGATAGTGCTAGAAGATTGATTTTGCATGAATATTTTCAATTAACAGTGTTGATGAGTTCAATCAAAATGAAAATGCATAGACTTGGACTACATCTATGTGTAAGATTCCCTGGGGTGGATGATGTTAGTAAGCCCAAGTAATTGATCAATATTTCACGGTCAGCAAGATGGTCAAAGCTTCTTTATTGCTTCATACTATCGAAATCTATAGATACGTAGCTATACTGTATCATAATAGCAAGTAAGCGATAGTGTTCTCCACCTGCTTTCACAATATCTCTCACGTAAGCTCTGGGTTACGCCTGGCTTGGTTGAATTCCTCGAGGTTAACCTTCGAAAACCCACCACTAGTTCGTAACCAGTCACGTTAACGAGGTATCAAAGTGAAATCCCTATAGAATTGGAGTGTGTGGTGGTGTTGGTGGTAACACATTCGCGAATGGTGGTCACGAGAACACGATCATGGGGGCTCAATTCGTGTCGTGGTGAATGCAATATAATCCGCATTGCTCCATCCCCATTAATAGTACATCACCTCTACACGTTATTCTCTACATTTTCATCACATTCGTTCCAATAAAATATACAATTTCATGAGAACAGTTCTCAGTACAAGGACACTTGATATGTTGAACATGATATGGTGATAATTGACTTTCGACGAGGAAAAATACATATGCGATTTTGTATTTATGTCTATGTCAGTTGCAAATGTATTACATTCTATGTTCCCATTAATTTTATTACATGATTTTGTAGAGTTTTCATCTATTGTTATTCCTTGAAGTTATCGAACATCAATTTTAGCGTCACATTTCAATGCAAATCTTGGTTATGTTCATTCCTTATTTGCTGATCAACACGCAAATGCTCTCAACTGATCAATTGAGTATTAGTGATTGAATTGTTAACGCAATAATTGTAGAGCATCCAAATTTCAGAAAATAGTGGAAATGTGTTCCGGAAATTTGTTGAACGATAATTATCATATTTTATTGCTCGTGAAAATTCATTTTTATACCATGTCGAGAAATAAATTTAGGTTATCGCTTGGTTCACGTTCCATTTCGCAGTTTATATTTATGATCACAATTTTTCTTTTAGTAATGCAAATTTTGAGTATCTTGATCTTTATTGTTGTTTCTTGAATAAGATATTACTTTCTACAGTAATCATCACATCCTCTCGTTATATAACCTCTTTAACTAGATGTGTCTGAATGGGGATCTGAAATTATTTCACTCACTTGAATGGTTGAAATCTATTTATGAATGTTTCAATGTGCAATCCAAATCGATCGACATTGCTTTTTCATCATCAGATAATTCTCTTTTGGATCGTTCACAACATAAACAGATTGAAGTGTAACGAGATCTATTTCTTGTTCCATTGGATTATAGTTCTAATTCAATTTCCCGCCTTGCACTAACAATGGAACCTTGACTGTTCAATAAACATGAATATTTGAGTTGTTCCAAAATATCTCAAACAATTCTTTCGTCATTCTATCAAGGAATCAATCCTGGCTATGACCACATTTCATACTTCCAGATTATCAATAAAATATGTTCAATACTTTGATTTTCATAGGAGAATCTCTCATCGATTCTTACATATCTTGAAATATAAATTCGATATAATATATTGAAACTTTTAAAAACATAAACAAAAAGGTGGTGAGTTTATTTTTCATTATTTATATTTAGATACAAGAAATATCACTTCCTTCATTTCATATCTATTTTATTTTCATTCATCTATATCTGTCTTGTAGGTATTTGCATAAGAATCGATTCACGAACACATCTCTTATATACTAAAACGACATTGTATTTGTCACGCTGTGTTGGTGTGTATATATTCAGCATAAACCTCAAGCGGAATGGAGATTGTCTGACAGGTTGATTCGATAAGTCACGAGTCCACGACATTGAGTCGACTACGATGTCGACGACGACGTCAACAACAATGACATAATATGCATCACCATTTTGTCATATTGTTCTCCACGTAATTGTCTATCTCCAGAGACAAAAATTCGGGAAAACTCCATCTCGAGTATGGAATCAAATTGGCCAATATTAGCATAATAACTTATGAAAGACATTTTCAACTAGAAACATCGGATTATTGTTAGTTATGAAGAGCCCATACATAAAATACATTCATGAAATGTTTCTAGGATATATTAATTATTCTCGTTGATGGAATACGAAGTTTAATTTGCTGAATTAATGCGATTTAAATTAGTTGAACACTTTTCATTCGTTTCTGTAATGTCCGTTACATATTGGTAGAGTTCACGAACTCTGAACAGGAGTCCTACTCTGGCGCTGAATCGATAGAGCAACTGAACTAATTTATGAAAACTTCTATCCTGATATCCGAATCAATAAATAGCTTACAATCTCATTTTAATTTATGTATAAAGCATACGAATTTGATAAAACGGGTAAATCAAATAGGACAGTAACATCTTGATACTGTGATGGACTGATAAAGTTATTGTTCATGAGAAAGTTGGTGATCCTCAGGAATTTCCATTGATTCATGCATGCATTATCATGAATTCAGTCCTTCATTCCCGTGAGACGACTCCGGAAATTTTATAAGGACTTTAAATTTCCTTATAGAGTAGCATTTCAATATCGGTGCTTGCTATATCTCAAGGATAACCCAATAGACTCTTTCATATGAGAACATCGCATCGATGTGATTACACTTTTCACTTTATGATTCCTTTTCATTCACAGCAATCTTGGTAACATTCCAATATCAGCATAATTTTGTGATGAAGTGATGAATACTTGAGATCATGAGAATGTTTTCACATTTCTTGTGAACTACTGAAAAATAAAAATAATTACCAATCAGCTTGAGAATTCTCAGAACAAAGTGTATACAAAATATTTCACATCTTAAAGAAAAACTTTGCCTCTATGTTCATCATCTGGTATCAGTCCGCCGAAAAAAAGAAACATCTAATTCCAGATAAATTTTTTTCCATGTCATTATTCAGAGAACGAATAGTCAAGGATGAACGCAAGCGGCGAATCCGTCGGGACGATAGGCGCTGAGGACTATGATGGATGTAAAGATGGTGAAGGGGACACTGGCACCAATCTACCATCGTGGGAGGCGGCGGCAGCTTCACTAATACTGGGCTTCCTAGTGCTTGCCACAGTCTTAGGCAATGCACTTGTAATATTATCGGTATTTACTTACCGACCATTGAGAATAGTCCAAAATTTTTTCATCGTCTCATTGGCAGTTGCGGATTTAGCTGTTGCTATTTTAGTCATGCCATTCAATGTTGCATATCTTTTATTGGGCGAATGGATATTCGGTATTCACCTGTGCAAACTGTGGCTCACATGTGATGTACTCTGTTGTACTGCAAGCATATTGAATTTATGTGCAATTGCCCTAGATCGTTATTGGGCCATCACCGATCCAATAAATTACGCACAAAAGCGAACATTAAAGCGCGTACTGGCAACTATCGCTGGAGTTTGGATATTGTCGGGTGCAATTAGTTCACCGCCACTTGCCGGATGGAATGATTGGCCAGAAGAAATAGTACCTGGCATACCCTGTCAATTAACTCAACGTCAGGGCTACGTTATTTATTCATCACTTGGCTCATTTTTTATTCCATTATTGCTCATGAGTTTGGTCTATTTGGAAATATTTTTGGCAACACGACGACGATTACGTGAACGTGCACGACAAAGTCGTCTTGGTGCTGTTACATCAACAAGACATCGTAATGAAGCTGAGGACGCTGAAGAATCAGTCAGCAGTGAAACCAATCACAATGAAAGATCAACACCGCGCATCCAAGCCAAACCAAGTCTTGTTGTTGTTGATGATGATGCAGCAACTGAAGTAACAATCGGTGCAACGCCATCACGCAACAGTGGACATCCAAGAAGACATGGTGTTTCAGCAATGGGTGGTACAACATCAACAACTGTTTATCAATTTATTGAAGAACGTCAACGCATATCTTTGTCTAAAGAAAGACGTGCCGCGAGAACTCTCGGTGTGATTATGGGAGTATTTGTCGTTTGTTGGCTGCCATTTTTCCTAATGTACGTGATTGTGCCATTTTGTCCTAGTTGCTGTCCGTCTGAACGGATGGTTTATTTTATCACTTGGTTGGGATATATCAACAGTGCGCTCAATCCTCTCATATATACCATATTCAATCTCGATTATAGGAGAGCCTTTCGTCGGCTGCTCCATATTCGCTGATCAAAATCCTCAACGTGTTGTGCTACTATCTAATCTAAACTATATATTGTATGTATATTATATACCGCGTTCGATTTAGTAGTCTATACCGTCGCACAAACATAATCTCACGACAGCCACGAAATTTATCAGTACGTACTGTGCAGTTTCTTACACATTTTTATTCCTGTATCTTCGATACGCGTTCTAATCACCTCGATTGATATTCTGCGTTTCTCACGCTCAATATCTCGATGAAGATTTTGTATTTACAATTAAAATCCCATTCATAGTTACAGTGATGATGTGAACATTTTGAATTCATAAGTTTTGAATTTGAATTTATGTCGAACGATGCGTCACAATTTTTGTCGATTATAGGAGAGAAGTAGGGATGAATTATGATAGTTGGGAAAATTGTTGTGAGTTATATGTAAATCAGCATCATACACATAAATCAGGATATTATTGCCGATGAATTTAGACGGGATTCAACTTGCTGTTCAAGCGTTTATAAATTTATATAAAGTGGAATATACTGTGCTGTAGATTATATTTCATACAGGAAGAAAAAAAAACACCAGCGACCAGTACGTTGTGAAAATAATTTTCATTTAAGGGCAAAATACTACACTGCGATGCGGGAGAAAAAATCTTTGCATAATGTTTACGATAAAAATGGAGAAAATTGTACAATGTGAGCAGTAAAGTTTTGCATTTTTTTTTATTTTACAAGTGGTTGGGTAATTACACATCAAAGTCATTTCAGTTCCACTCCACTGCGATGAGGGGCCACTCACGAGCATCTTAAGTACTCAACTGATTTTATAATTTCAATTACTTCCATGTTGATAAGCTGATGATTACGTGATTTTGTGATTATCCAATGAATGTTTTTGTTTTCCGAACAACTATTTCATGATTGCAAGCGTCGTTATTCCAATGTGGTAACTGATTAACCAGAGCATTTCATAGCAATTGAAAATGTGATAATTCGATCATTGATGCAATCACTCGAGCCAACGAGTTTTCAATTTGTTTCAAAACATTAATTAGAGTGGAATTAAAAGTTGAATGAAAACAATGCGATCAAGATGAATGACGAAACGGTAAAATTAATTCGCGAATTTTATGACAGAGTTGCTCGCTTAGAACACATTACATTTCAATTCAATTTGAAGTTTCTATTGTTATCAAGATCAATTGTTAATCATAATGTCAGTGTAGCATTCAATCAAATTGAAGCAAAGTATGAGAAATATTCATACCAAACGAAACATTTCAGGAGAAATAATCAAGTCGACATGGTCGACTAACCTCAAATAGACAACAGAACTGGACGAATGAAAATTTCATTCAACATTCAATTGTCAACGTTGAAATGTACCCCAATGTTTTTTCATCTAACAAAAATGTGTTTCCTCCATATTTATCATCAATTATTCCTCTTTATTCGCAGATATTTCATTCAGAGAGCAAAAGGAAACAAATTAAAATGTTGATTTTTATAGATGGATAATTTCAGTAAACTTTGACAGTGGGAAATACATAATACATACACACACATATATATAGGAATTAAGTTGTGGAGGTAGAGCGAAATCTACGGTGCAATCTCAACGAGGTTTGTGAGGTTACTCTCGTGAGATTCTAGTGGAACAAAGTTTACACACAACTGATGTGTCTAGTTGGCACACAAGTTCGTGGCTGTCGTGAAATACAGTTTAGAGTAATCGACATAAATACGCGAATGAAATGATGACGAAATCGCATTTACGGATAGGGAATTTTCTACGAAATTGACCAAAACTCCAATTTGGATTATTATAGCGAATATAGTTGAATTATAATTATTGTAATTAGAGAAATGAAAAAAAAAATTAACTATTAGTGTATTGCAATCTGCAATTGTCCCTTTTATTGTTTTCTCATTATACTCTACTATATATTTGATAATAATTTATATTGTTTGTTGAGTTATTCATTTTATTTGTCAATTGTTTATGTAAACATTTTTTATTATATTTTCTATTGATACAATGGAAAAAATACGAATGTGCCCATTTGTGAATGTTTTTTTTTCTTTTTCATGACAATGTCATGACATGTCATGTGAAATGTTGAAATTTCACTGTATTGGACAAATTTTATTGGAGATTGTTAATGTAAAAAGGGAATGGAGATGAGGCAGTATATAGTATGAGTATATAAGAAAATGAGAAAGGAACAATCAGGAAAAGTGTGTGAAAGTTTGGTCAGAGCGTGAATTTCACGTGTCATTAAAATGGAGAAGGACAATTCGAAAATTGATGTATTGTGTATGATTGTTGAGAAAGTCCATCGGCTCGTAGATCGAGTTCTATATAAACTTTATGGAGCAGAAGATGATGACGTGATGCATATTGAAGAGGAACATCCAGATGAAACATAAAGGAAAAAATTTGTCATGGAAGTTATTTTTCCAGCTTTGAATAAATGTGAAATAGAAGAATAGGAAAGATGTCAGAATTATTGTTACTTTGGGAAAAAATTTACTACAAGCTTTCATCAAAGATTAATTCAAATTGTGAGAAATGACAAAGTTTACAGTCATCTGCAAATAATTCTACAAAAGTAGTAAATTGTGGGACAATCAAATGGCTGGGTCAAAAGAAAGAAGATTAAAGAAAAATGTTCTCATTAGTTGAAACGGTTTTGAGTTATACAGATTGTTAGCAAGCTGTTTCTTTTGATTATGAATTTTAGTTTTGTAATTGTTGGGATGTTTGTGAGAAATTTTATTCTGGACATGGGAAAAAAGATGACTTTGTTGCAAATAGCAAAGATGAAATGGTATGTTGCGTTATTTATTCAGTTTGGGAGAATCAGAAAAGGGAATTGAAACAGATTTGGAAATGTTGAAGTTGAATTGAAGAGAAGCTCCAACGTAATTCATACAAAAATGTAAGTTGTGTTGGAGATACTTTTGAGGTTAGGAAATCGACCGGACTTTGATTCTTGTCCATTAATTTTACATTTGGTAAAATTTCAATCTTGAGGTTACAGTCGATAGTATTTTTTTCATCCATTTCTTAACTCGTTCATCAATTTTTCATTATTTACAAAACGATACGGAAATTCAATTACAACACTCTTTGCCATTTTAGTACTCGACAAATTAAAAATACAACCGATGTTCCTCTTCAATATACGAACAAATATGAAAAGCAAAGAAACAGAAAAATGCGAAAATTATTCTGGCGAAAATCATAAAAATTTCACTACAGCAACGATGATGGCAACCTCGCATGTAATATAGGAAATTATTATTACATAACTAGATCATTATATATA